>WAAF01018850.1:0-39171 GCA_013400475.1 Tricholaema leucomelas | reverse complement strand
AATGTTTTAGAAGCGTAATATTTTTCTAGTGTCTGCAAGTGGATGATTAGCAATACCTTTCCGTTCCCCCTTCCCCCCCCCTTCCCTTTAGATGGCTTTTGGCTTTTACTCTTCCAGAATAAAGATTTTATTTCAGACAGCTACCATTTGTTTGTGAATCTCCCAGGCATTTATCAGGTTTGAAAACTGTTAAATTGCTGGACCTCCATTTCCTTGTTGGAAAGAGTATTTTTTTTTAACCACTCCCCAACACCAGCCCTGACAAAGCAACACAAAAACAATAGAAAAAAATGCAACCAACCAACTTTGGAAGCCTTCTTTTAACTGCCAGCCAAACTTAACAGACCATTTATATACATCTCTTCATAAAATCAATTTTTGCTTAGTATTGGTGCCTTCTTATTTTAATGTATTTCAGAGGATAGCCACACCTTTTTTCCATGCTTTCCTAGGTTCCCTAGATTTTCCTAGACCAGGATGGTTTAGTTTCTCCTCACCAAAATGGCTCTCTGATAGTTAATACAGACTCATCTGTCATTATTAATGTAATCTCCATCATTAACAAGCTGATTTTTTTTTTTAATAAGAAGAGTCAGTATTATAAATGTTTTTTAAGAACCCACTCATACCTTGTATGTAGTTGTCAGTACATGACTTTCTCTACTGGCAGCATCTCATTCTCTAACCTTTTCCCAACTAATGAACTGCCAGTTGATAGCCATAACTCTTGCTGTTAGTCCTTTAAAGTGCTTCAGTTTGTACTGCGTACAATTAAATTTTACTACTTTTTTACTGTGGTTTCCCAGGTGTTCTAGTACAATATTCCAGTCCTCATTTAGTGCCTAACTTAGTGTCATCATAAAAATTCACCAGTACTCTGTAAAACATCTCCATAGTTCGTTGTGAGCAGTGGTGTTGGATGGCTTTCGTTTCACTCAGGCCCTAGCCCTATTTTATAGATTCATATACTCATATATATTCATTCCAACGCTTGGGTTGGAAGGGACCTGAAAGATCATCTGGTCCAAGCACCCCTACTGTGGGTGGGGACACCTTCCACTAGACCGGATTTGCTGAAGGCCTATTTTATCTGCTGCTATAGATGCAGTCTTTGTTTTACTGACCACTCTGCCTGCTTGCCATTCTGAATGTCCACCAGATACATCACAGCTTCCAGACTTTCATGACCAGCCAGTTCTCCACAGAAAAGTGAATTTGTTCTTCTATTCTGAATTTCATTTTGTCTGCTGTATTAAAATGCAGGACAATAGGCTGTAATTCTCTTCTTGCTCTGATTCAGAGGAAGAGACAATAGATTCAAGAGTATTTACAGAATTAGAAAAATATCACACACAGAAAACAGTTCCTGCAGCACCCCTAAGTTTTTGGAGGCTGATACAAAAATAATATAATGTGCAACGTGTGGTCTGACATTGGACTTAATTTGTGGTTCTGTTAATCTTTACTAAATGATACCATGAATGCCAGTTTGAGAATGTGGGCTTCTGTCTTTTTATCTGTAAAGAAACTGGCTGAAGAAGCGTTACATGGACACCAGGTCCTATGAGTAAAGGATGGATTTATGTAGCTTGTGTAGACTCATTCTTTAATGGGAAGAGTCTCAAGAGAAACCTCTTGTTATGGTCAGGTTTTTTGACCTTTTGGTAGTCGCATCAGCAAAGAACAGGATGAGCTCAGTTGCAAGAACGCTGTGTGACTGAGTTGTTGGTGGAAGATTTTTGTCAATATGGATGCAGAGAAATTGGTTTCATGATAGAAGTATTTAGTAACTCAGAGTAATATAAATAGTGGAAAACTGAGGAAGATTTTATTAAAATGCTAGTATTCTTTATGTTAAAAGACTCCATGGGTGGCAGCCTTGAGAAAAAACCTGTAGAGATGAAACTGCAAGTGACTTTTAGATATTTTTTTCATAGGTCTTACAAAAGAAACCTTTTCTGTTCTGTATATTTTATTTCCCTTTCCAGGTATCTGGGTTTTGGCAATTTAAACTCTATTATAGATTGAACAAGTGACACACTGCATAAGAGGATGCTGCTTATTGTATCTGTGCTTAACAGCTTTTACTCTGGCTTTCTTCTCCTTCACAGAAGAGGAACCATTTTTGTTAATAAAAGCTTTCTTCTAGAATAATTCGGAGTAATTCCCACTGTAGCTTCTTATATCATGTTGCTTTGAATGCAGTCAGGAATGAAACTGTACAGGAAACTCAACCCCCTGATTTATTTATTTATTTTTTTAACTTGACCCTGTGTAGCACTATATTTAGCATGGTGATCTGATTCAAAAGTTTTAATTTCTAATGCCTGAAATAAATCCTGCAGTATTTGCAATTTGGTTTTGCAGACAGATTGTTTTTTATTCTCATTCTGCAAATGTTTGTCACAGGTTTGTGCATTAACAGCAGTAGGTAAATTGTTTATTCCAGTAAGTAAGTCTTATTGTATGTAACAGTTGGTGCATTGTTAACTTCTAATCTCTTATGTGATTACTAGCAGAGCACAGAAACTGAAGTTTAAAATTCCAAGTGCTTTGCTTTCCCAAGAAGAAAAAAAGCCAGCATAGTCCTGTAGCAAAACATTTTAATAGAATGAAGGGACAGAAAAATTCCTTTAGATTTCTAAATAGAGCAATATGTAGAAAATAGTCTGCACACAAGAAAATAACACTGCCCATATCTTGAAATTGAGAGCATGGACTTTTCGCCTTCTTATGTAAAAAGAAACTAGTTGAAGTGTTATGTGGACAAGTCTTAGGAATGAAGGATGGATTTACATAGCTTTGTGTCAAAGCCTCCTAGAAAAAAAAGCACAAGGCCTTTTCCATAATATCAACGTATACACGAAAATAAAGTGCCACATTGTAAAAATAATTATGAATTAAATCTTTACTGCTTCAGTCTTAGTAATTTAACTGTTGGGTGAGGGGATTAAAACCAGAAATCTGAGATGCAAGTAGCGTTCCATCAATACAGGTAAGATTGGGCACACTGAGAGTGTCATTTACTGTTCTGGAATTACTCTGTTTTTTCACGACATGTTTACATGAAGATAGTTACAACTGGCAGTGATAACATGTTACAGAGAAAGAAGTTATGATGAGGGTGGAAAAGTTGATGTGCTTTTTTTTATTCTATATAATTTATTGGAGATATGTAAGATTCTGAAGTTCTTACATATTTGACCTCAAGAGTGAAGTATTTTTCTAGTTGCTATGTGTCTCATGTGGAAATCAGTTTACGCTGATAAAGAAAGTGGTTTCAAAGTCATTCTTTGTCCTAAAATTACTTTGTTTTCTGTCTATTTAGCTTATAGACTTAGATATGATGTGGTGTGAAAATCATGTCAGTTATATTGCCTATTTTATGCCTGGGTGATGTGCAGTGAAAAGCTGTCTGTGCTGATTTGATTTATGGAAATGGCATTGTATAGGTAAGCTGTTCTGGTCCAGTAAGGAGTTAATATTAATAAATTGTGTCATTGACTGGCTTTACAGTAAAGTGAAAAGTATCAGATTAGATTTTGTCCAGTGGTATCTAGATCCCTAGTAGAAAATAGAAGTGATGCTGATGAGCATGAGGAGACCTCAAAAACATTTGTCCGTGCTTGACGCTACTTATCTTTTGGGCTTTCCTTTGCTGTTTGCTCTGATTTTGTGATAATATGCCCAATACAAGGATCTTGTGGAAGCATGAACTAAAACATCCTTCTGTCTGTGTATGCAAAGTCTTCATTCTTGATATGTAGAAAAAGTTGCCTATGTTTTGTCAGCCATGAATGTGTTCATGTTACTGTGCCTAACCTGAACTTTAAAACCTGGAGCAGAAATAGTCACTGAGCAGATGGGTTTCATGTGACTGCATAGCATTTAGTTCAGCAAAGTCTGACAACCTGCTACATTTATAAGGTTAGCTGTGTTTTTGTAAAGTGTCTGTGGCCAAACAACCTTTTCCCCAGATATGATTCCCTTTCCTGTTTCCTGCTGGACTTCTGTTTGTTTGAAGATTGGATATTGAATGTCCTCTAACCTTGGAAATTGATCCACTTGAGTTCTCTAGGGGCTCAGCTGGGTAACCTTTAGATTCTGCTCTGAGGTTTGCTACCTCAGCATGCATAATTATTTTTGGGTTTTGTTTTGACTTAATTTCCCTTTAGTTGTCTATCTTTTTTGTATTAGATGTAGTTAAGGAAATATACTTAATAAGCTGATTACAGTACTGATTACAGTAAGTACTCTCTACAGAAAAGGAAAATGCAGCGTACTTGACTTTGTACTTGACTGTGTCTGATAGTGGAAGAAATACAGAAAAGTATCTTTAGCCAAATGTGATAATGATGAAATTGAAGCATTTTGTTTCAAAGAGCAAAAAAGATCTCATATGTTTGCCTCAGTCACAGTAATTACTAAAGCTCAGAAATCTTACTGGTGTTTAAATGATCAGTAGGAAACACTTGTAAAACTTAATTTGGATATCTCTGAAATGAAGAATCAGCAATAGAGACGTTGTGTGTGTAAACGCGTAAGTATTGTATTTGGACTACAAGACAGTGGTGGCCTGTAATCTTGGTGTATTGATACTGAATGTTCACCTAGAGAAGTGTGAACAGAAAGTTTGAACCTCATTAGAGGACTTGAGCAAGGAGAGGAACTATGTGGAGAAAGAGGGTGTGAGTTTTGAAATGTCCCAATAGACATCTCTTCGTCAATTTTTCAATTCTGAGGCTCAGACAACTAGTAATAATCTCCTTAAAGCAGCAGCACATAACTTTAGATTGCTCTTATTTTCATGACAGGAAATAAATGTAGTCAGAGCTAATTTCGAAAAGCTGTGATATATTATTTCAGTACAGAAGAATGGGAAAAAATAATGGAAATAATAGATTTAGTGGGTATTGTTCCTTACTACTTGCTACAACTTAAAGGAAAAGTATTTAAAATGGGTTGTCACATTTATTAATTCTAAGGAATTGCCAAGGTGATTTCTTTTCTTAGCCTAACCTAGAGAATTTTTGCACTAAGATGGTGGGACAATCCAATAAATGTAATCATTTGGCTGAATTTAATGTGAGTTCCCTGGAGCAGAACATCTCAAATCAATAGGTTTTAGTGCTACTTATTTTTGGAGGAAATTGGCACCAGCCAATAATGACAAGCTAGCAATAAAAGAAGAATAGCCTTTTTGGAGAGTTTTCAAAAGAGTAAGTATGTTCCTAAATCTTGGTGTGTGATCATTTCAGAAACACTGGAACTAATTAACTCATGTCAAGCAGACCAAAACAGAACCCTGGCTAAATGTTTGCTCTCTATGAAATGAGAGAGATGTAAAATACAGTATTAGAAGACTTTTAGACTTCAATTTAGGGAGCTTGTTAACTTGTGGCAATGTAAGTACCTGTATGGAGGACAAAGGTAATTTTAGAAACAGTGAGTTTCGCATGACTATGAATACTGGTTAATTTTGTTAAAACCGTTTTGGTTGAAAAACACCGTTAAAGTTGAGGCCATGCATTATCTCTCAAGTCTGGTGCGAAACCATTGTATGCATCTTTAAACACCTTCAGGAAAGATGATTCAACCACCTTCATGGAGAGCAGTGAAGAAATTTCTTCTAATACCCATTTTAAATCTCCCCTGGTGCAACTTGAGGCCATTTCCTCACATCCTGTCATTTGTTACTAAGAAACTGACCCTGTGGTGATTTGGCCCCAGCTGGGGGCCAGATGCCCACCAAAGCCACTGTAATCACTCCCCTTCTTAGATGGGCAGGAGAGAGCAAAAATAAAACCAAAGGCCCATGAGTCAAGATAGAAGCAATTTAATAGGATGAAAAGCGATGGTGATATTAGGAAGCAAGAGCCCCAACTCCCTCAGTGTCTCCTCATAAGGAAGATATTCAACTTCCTTAATAATTTTTGTGGCTCTGTGCTGGCCTCTTTCAAGCATCTCCCTGTCCTCCTTGAGCTGGGGGAGCCTAGAACTGGACACAATGCTCCAGATGAGGCCTCACCAGGGCAGAGTAAAGGGGAAGGAGAACTTCCCTTGACCTTCTAACCACATCTCTTCTAATGCACCCCAGAATGACATTGGCCTTCCTGGCCACAAGAGCACATTGCTGGCTCATGACCATCCTTCCATCCACCAGGGCTCTGAAGTCCCTCTCCCCTTCACTGCTCTCTGGCAGGTCAGTCCCCAACCTGTACTGATACATGGGATTGTTCTTTCCTAGGTGCTTGACTCCCTATTTGCCCCTGTTGAACTTCATTAAATTTCTCCCTGCCTGTTTAAGTCTCTCTGAATGGCAGCACAGCTCTCTGGTGTGTCAGCCACTCCACCCAGTTTGGTGTCATCAGCAAACTTGCTGACAGTGCATTCCATGCCCTCATGTAGGTCATTAATGAATACATTGAATAATGCTGGTTCCAGTATCGACTGCTGAGGAACTCCACTAGTTACAGGCCTCCAGCTAGACTCTGTCCCATTGACAACAACTTTCTGACTTCTTTCCTTTAGTTCCTAATCCACCTCACTAATCCATCACCCAGACCACTCCTCCTCGGTTTGGCTATGAGGATGCTGCGGGAGATGTTGTCAAATGCTTTACTGAAATCAAAGTAAAGCACATCCACCACTCTTCCATCATCTACCTACCTGGTTACGCCAGAACAAAAAAAGATGTTATTCTCTACTTCACATCAGCAGACAATATTCAGTCACTTCTGGGAAGCAGAGCTTCAGTACACGCAGTGATTGCTCCAGAGGACAGATGCCATCAGTGACTGTCCCCATGCTTGCTACTTTTCGCTTAGCTTTTACATCTTTAGTTGACATCGTATGGCATGGAATACCCCTTTGCCCAACTGTGTCCTTTCTCAGGATCTTGGCTATCTCTCAGCCTACTGTCAGGAGAAAAATCTGGAGAAGCACAACCTTGGCACTTGGCTCAGCTGTAGCCAAAACACTAGTGTGTTGTCAACATCCAGCTACAGCACTGCAAAAACATGGCACTAGAAGATGCTCTGCGGAGGATTAACTTTAGCTCAGCCAAACCAAATACAGAACCCCACTTCAGTACAACCCCCTGTCAGGTGGTTAATTAACATCTAAGACCAAATTGTCCAATTGTCACTTAACTATGAACAGAGTTAAACCCAGTTGGTAGCTGTTCACAAGTGGTGTTCTGCAAGGCTCAATTTCGGGGCCAGTCTTGTTTAATCTTTATCAATGATCTCAGTGAGGGGTTTGAGTGCACCCTCAGTAAGTTTTCAATTGACACTAAGTTGCAAGGGAGTTTTGATCTGCTTAAAGGTAGAAAGGCTTTGCATGGGCTGAATTGATGGACTGAGGTCAATTGTGTAAGTTTTAACAAGGCTGAGTGGCAAGGCCTGCACTTAGGTCACAATGACCCATAGCAATGCTACAGGCTTGGGGAAGAGTGTCTGGAAAGCTGCCCAGCAGAGGAGGACCTAGAGGGTACTGGTTAACAGCCATCTGAATATGAGCCAGCAGTGTGCTGAGGTAGCAAAGAAGGCCAACAGCATCCTGGCCTGCCTCAGGAATCAGTGTGGCCAGCAGGAGTAGGAAGTGATCTTGCCTTTGTATTCAGCACTGGTGAGGCTGCACCACAAATGCTGTGTTTGGTTTTGGGCCACTCACTCCCAAGTGTTCCTGGAGCATGTCTGGAGATGCACAACAAAGCTGGTGAGGGATGTGGAGAGCAAGTCTTATGAGGAGCATCTGAGGGAACTGGGATGGTTTAGTTTGGAGGAGGCTGAGGGGAAGCCTTACTGTTCTCTGCAACTCCCTGAAAGAAGGTTGTATTGAGGTGGCTGTTGGACTTTTCTCACTATTATGAAGTGATAAGACAAGAGGAAATTACCTCAAGTTGTGCCAGGGCATTATAGATTGGATATTAGGAAAAATTTCTTTACTGAAAGAGTGGCTGTGCATTGGCACAGGCTGCCTGGTGAAGTGATGGAGTCATTAATCTTCAAGGTGTTTAAAAGTGTGTCGACATGGCACTTTCTGATGTGGTTTAATGGCCATGTTGGTGTGATTTTTATAGTTGAACTCAATGACTTTGGAGATCTTTAGCAACTGAAAGCAGTAGTTAGTTATCCTCTCCTCATTCGAACATACCATGTGAAATAGAAAGTGAGGGAATCAGTGCGACATCTCTTACCAGTATCGCCTTTTTCAGTGCTGAGAGGGAATGCACTGTTTCCTGTTACAGTGTAACTCTTCAGTGCTAGGACGTGATCCACGGTATTGAGAAAGTTTAGAACTGAAAACACTAGTAGAAGTTTGAGAGATTAAGAGTAGCAACATAGGACTGTTTGACATATAACTGAGGTATACCAAGACTCTACCTTAGAAGACATCAATAAAAAACTATGTATTTATCATAAGTATTCTTAACTGTTGAATATTTGGCAAATCAAACGCATTATTTACATTTAAAAATGTCCAGGCTTTTCAGAGTGGCAATGTCAGTAAAGAGGTTGATATTAAAGTGAGGGGTTAACAGGGAAAAATACTCAGTTTCATCTTAAAACCAAAATATTTAAGAACAGATGGAATTTGGCTTGGCTTTGTTTTACCCGTAATGTTTCCAACTAGCATCACATTTGAGGAAAATTCTTTCCCATCTGTCCAGTTTTCTATCTGTGTAGATATATAAACAAAGCACAAAAAGATTTCTAAATAATGTTTTCATTTAAGTAGGTACCATTAAACATTAGGAGAAAGTAGATTTCTGTACATTAAGAATGAGGTTGGTGTACTCTTTATTCCCTGTTCTGGTGTCTGCATTGTAAGAAATCTGCTTACATGCTGGAAGAGTGCAACAAAAAGCCAAAGATAGCATCTGAGAATTAGAAGGACTACCTTACACTGATTAGATTGAGAGAATTGTAGAAACTATTATTTCAGGGCTTGGAACCAGAGACTGTTGAGGCACTTTATGTTCTTTATAATGGATAATAACATAACACAAATAGCATCACAGTTATGACACTACTAAAATTCACATGCCATTTTGAAATCCAGACCTGATCATTTTTTAGACTTATTCTGCATACTGCATCATGATATGAGATTGAAATACTTCGAAGAATTAAAAGCAATCTTCACAACATTTGTTCATGAAGATAAAAAAAAAAAATCCTGACATAACAAAAGTTTTTCCTGAAGTCATAACACATGAGCATAAAAATGCATGGCTTTCAGTGCATTGGGTCTTCCTGTTCTGAAATGAAAGTTTATATGCTTACTATTCATTTTATTGTGTGTATGCATGAAGAGAAAGCTTTCTTGTAAAGTTCTCTCTATTTCAGCTTGCTGAGTAAATGCATGAGAGCTCTCTGAGGGTGACACTGTGGGGTTTGTTTGTGCCGTGGACCCAAAAAGAAAATTTGTTTCTAACATATATATACACACATTCAATAGATGTGAAGCAATCACCTTCATTGTTTGGACATAAATAACACTGTTGGTATTGAGTGAAATCTGTGAGTTGTTTCACAAGTACTCAAACTTAGATGTTTCCTAAATCAACAAATATTGATGCTAAATTTACAGATTTGCAGCAAAGTTACTTGTAAGAATAAGTACTACTATAGAAATCTAAGCAGCTTTTGTAAAGAATAATTCCACACCTTTTTACAGAGCTGCTAGACCGTTGTAACTCATATTTGGGACATGGGACATAGCAAGCCTATCTTTTCACAATATTTCCAAGTCTTTCAGTTGTAACACTGGAATAAGTAAAAGCAGGTAGTTTGTTATTTTGCATTCAAGAGTATTGGCAGTTTCTTCCAAGGACAAACCTTTTATCTAATGCTATAGCTTCATTATTTTTAAGAGAGTGTATGGAGAGAAAGATCTAATAGAGCTGATTTAACACATTTTATGTTTTCTGCTTTGTTGTCTCTGAAAGTGTTGACTAATACATAGAAGTGAAATTAGGGGCATTCTTCGGTATTTTAGCTCTACTGCACATGTAAAGTGACTCAAAGGATGCTT
This sequence comes from Tricholaema leucomelas, assembly GCA_013400475.1. Lineage (NCBI taxonomy): Eukaryota > Metazoa > Chordata > Aves > Piciformes > Lybiidae > Tricholaema lacrymosa > Tricholaema leucomelas. The sequence goes on along the minus strand of WAAF01018850.1, from coordinate 29,130 downwards.
TGTATATGGTATGATGTGTGTGCCTTGCAAACAATGTCTGTCTAGGGTTTGTCTCCAGGAAGTGTTGTTGTAGCATGTCAAGATTATGTAGAGGTACAGTTTTTTTGACAGGACTTTTTGTTAGGACTTCAACACTTTTCCTTCAGAAGGATCCATTAAGTGCAAATGTGTTTTAGCTAATTTCTATACTTCTTTTCTTTTTCTTGTAAATGTAAAAAAATTACCCTGTAGATGAACCTATTATCTGCTTAATAGTCTTGTTGGTGTCCTCACAAAAACGTCTAGAGGTCTTGTTTCCAGAAGTTTGCAGCTGAAGTAAGTTTTCTTCATTCTGTAATGTTACATCCTCACTGGAGGGAAAAAAAAAAACCAACAAAAAAAAAACCCCACCAAAAAAACCCAAAACAAAGGTCAACCAAAAAAACACCATAAAACAATATTCTCAACTATTTGAATCTTGTCCCTAACACATCTCCTTAAGGGTTATAAGCTTTCTTTTTATTCCAAACAATAGTATGTTCAGCTTACTTCTGATAGAACTTGCCGGGTAATATCCTTATTCCTTGTATGTGCCAGAACTTGTCAAACTGGCATGAACATGACTTAACAGAGAGAAGGAAAGTCCAATGCCATTTCCACCTCACAGTACCTCATTGACTAGAGGCAGTGGCTCAGATGAAGTAAAATATTCCAGCTGCAACCAGATAACCTCTTGCATAAGCACATAATCAACTTACATTAAGAAACTAAGTAATTATCGCTTACAATCAGAATACTCCATTTGAATTGAACTTACAATGTATAATTGACCCCCATATGTACTAGGAAAAAAGAAAACCCAACCAAACAGGATAGCTGTTAGAATCATGATATTTCTCTGGCCTAGAATTAGAGCAGCTGTCCTCTTCCAAGAGCATGGTTGCTGGATATAGTAACTGATGCTACTACTGTGAAATACGCCTCAGATGCAGTCAGATTCCAGAAAGTAAAATTAGTGTGAAAATATTTTCTGTTTTCTGTAGTTTTGCTCATAGCTGCCTATTTATAAGACAAAACAATGAATTTCCTATTTTTGTTTATACTGTTCCTCCAATTCAAGGTAGGGGCCCTGCCTGGGATTCCTATATGCCTTTACTAAACATAATTGTATTTTATTAACTAACAATCATCCAGTAGAATGATTCCTGAAACTAAGTTTTCTAGTGTTTCTAGAAGGCAAAAGTAAATTACTTTCCCCATCTGAAATTACCTCTCTTATTTATGGATTAAATCTTCTTATATCTAGAGGCGGGGGGGGGGGGGGGGGGGGGGGGNGGGGGGGCGGAGAAGGAAAGTATTAGGAAGTAGACATAAATAACTCCACTACTAAGATACTGTACTATGGACCAGGGCACTGCCAAGGATTAGTTACCTCATTTGTAGTAATACTTCTTGGGCCATCACCTAAGGCTTTTATTTTTTGGTGTCTTGCCCATTCTTTGCCTGCAGGAGAGTTGATCCTGCCTGTAAGATAAATGTTCTAATGCGTGCAGTATGGAATGGGAAAAGTGTCTCCATTTTGAAACATATAGATTTTACAAAACTGTTGATCTACACTTCTGTATGAGCTAAACATATGGCATTCATTGAGTGTGTATTTGTAATATGGCTGAAGTAGGATTTGTGGAATCTTGTCATTTAACTGCATTTTTTGGGCAGTAAAGAAGTTTATAACAGTGATTTGTGACTTGATTTGGGTTTTGTTTTGGGCTGTCATTGTTCTTAAAGGCTAATGTTAAAAAAAAAAAACAAAAAAGTTACCTTATAGAATAAATATCTTAAATGGTCAGACTTGTGTTTACAAACACAGTTGTTAACTGAAATTAGCCTGGTAGTCAGTAAACTCATGTTAGCTGGATTAAGCCATAGCATAAAATTACCTCTCCTAAAGTCACTGAATTTGAAGGGTTTTGTTTGGCAGTTCTACACAGTCAATTAAATATGTCTGTGGAAGTTGTTTGGTCCAAATCTCCACTCAGAATACAAGCAATTGTATAATTTGATAGACCGGTAAGTTGCATCATATTGCTCATTATGTATCTTATCATTTGAGACAGTTATGAATAAGGAAGTGTGAGTTGTAAGTACAAATTTGTTGTGGCTACATCTTTTCCAAATAAGCAATATTTGTAATATGTGTTGCAGTATAAGACTAGTAAATATTCACTTTAGACTTCATTTCTACATGGATGCAAAAAAAAAGGAGAAAAAAGGCGTGACAAGCTAGTTCATAATTCCTCGTTGCTCTTGCTAATTCAATTTTGCAGCAATTGAGTATTTACAGTTGGGTGTTTTCTTCCTTCGTCTGGTGCTGGGATTTTCTAGCTAAAGGGCTTGGAGGATGTACTGCTTTCTGTCTGTAGTGTTGCTTTGAAAAACATGACACTAAGGAAGGAGAAAGAAAAACAACTTAAAAATATTTTCTTTGCTGCTGTCATAACTCAATTTCTTAAATAAAATGTTAAAGCAACAAATAGAAGTATTCCCCCCTCTTTATGATTACATACCCATTTCAGTTTGTAAGTCATTTAGCCTGTTATACACAGAAGATCAATTTCAGCAATCAGTGTTTTCTGGTTTAAAGATTTTTGTGGGGGTTTTTCTGGTTGGGTGCCCTTCTTCTAGATGAGATGCATTGTTGGTGGCTTGTTTTTTTTTTTTTTTTCTTAGATAGCCTACCATATAGGCTATACACAAGCTTGTTTCTTGTTTCTATTGCCAAATGGTTCTTGAAGGGCCTGTGAGGTCCTCAACTACATACATGTTTTTTAAAGTTTGCTGAATAAAGGTGCTTCCTTCTGGCACATACTTTGTACTGGGAGTTTATGGTAGGGGTCCCAAACATGTCTCTAGAATATGGGAGACTGTCAACCTGTAAGCTACTCTTGGTTGAATGCTGGTTTCCTTTGTGATCTTCTCTTGAAGCCGTATGTTTAGTGTGTAGGGTTTTGTTTATGTTTTCTTATCTATTCTTTGCATATTGTCAACAAAGGAAGGGGATAGCAGATCACCTTTCAAAGTCAGAGAAACATTTCTTTAGAGAGTAGTTCAGCAACTTGATAAAGATGTGAGTTAATGCTGTGGAGTATGTTTATCCATGGGGGTAAGGGGAGAATTTTTTAGATTGGTAAACATCTTTGAGTTTTGTATGGCAATGAGACTATCCCACCACAAGTTCATTTTAGGCAGCAATGCATGTTAGCCTACATCCCTCTCCATATCAGAGATCATAGCAGTAAATCAAAGACGGAGACCAGGCACCTTCTCTTGTGCTTTTTTTTTATGCTTCTGCTTCTGAATGGAAATCAGTGTCAAAACATTGTTTAACCTTTCCTGTATCAGTGACTGGCAGGCATGTGGGGGTTGAGATTACACTTACTGTCTCATCCCAGGCAAATCTACATAACCTTTGCCTTTTATTATCAAAATCTTTCTTTTAAAATACCTCTCTTCCTGCATGAAGGACACAGAAAAAAATTGGAAGATGGACCTTTTTTCTTCTATATATAAATAAAAGGAGATATATGGAGCATAGAAAGCTTTCAAAAGCACATTCCACATGTTCTATAGTTACAATGACACTAGCCTCATAGTGTTATTCAGGACCTTGCTTGCGGAGCTATAGATAAACTCTGGAGTGTGTGATTTATATTTAAAAGTGGCAACTAGCTACAGTTTTTACTGAAGTAAAAAAATTGTTACCTTCTCTACTTTTGATCAAGAAATGGTCGTTGACAAATTGCTGAGTATACAGGAACTGTACTAGTAGTATTTTACAAGTATGGAATGCTTACTCAGAGTGGCCAGTCATTGGGGGATCAGCTTCTAGTATTTCACAGGTCATCAAATGCATGTTGGGGAACAGTGTTTAAGTGTTCCTCGATGTTATTACATCGGAGGAAGTTCCCTTTGAGTTATTAGTGGTATTTTGGTTTAAACTTCACACAGTCTTAACTGAACTATTTGACATGGGGAAAAAAATAGGTCTGTCCTGGATTTCAATGTTCAGTGAGTAATTAAGTATTGGAGTTGGAATTTATTTACCAAAGAGTTTAGTCACAGAACTTTCTTTTCACAGGTCTGACTACTAAGCATTGGCTATTTTGATTTCTGAAGCATGCTGTTTAATTACTTGTACAACGTATGTTCTGGACTTGAACTGGTTTTGGATAGCTACTGGCATTAGCATCTAACTTAGTGGTCAACTTAATTTCATTTATTCTGTGTTGCAGTGTTGTTACTTCAATCTTGTTTGTTTTTCTGAGACAATATATGATGAAGGAAATAGCTGTGATGTTGAATACAACTAATAGTAGCAAATAGTGTTAAGAGTTTACTTTTAATGAATATTTGACTAGTTACTGTAGAAGGGTTCTTGAAGTAAATCTTTTGGTGTTTGTAAAAGCAGGAAGTTGTGAAATATTTATTGTATTTCATGCTATTCAGTAGCAAATCTGTAAATCTTTTGAGAATAAAAGTAAATACCAAAAACCTCATTGCATCAAAGGAATAGTCAATATTTAATTTTGGTGGAATTCATGTTCCTCAAGCAGTGGGTTCTGAAATCCTGTGGATGTTGTTGTCACAAAAGGTTTTTATTTATCATGAGTAAGGTTTACTCATGCTCTTAACATGAGTGCTCTAGGGTAATGAATGTTCTTCATGCCATTTTCTAAGTTTAAAGTTCTTGGGTTCTCTTAACCACTATAGACTTAATCTGGAATCAGATATATGATTCCGATACCTGTTACTTTTGGAAAATTTCAAAGATGTTAACCATCATGCATGGGGCATTGAATGTGGTATTTCATCAGCAACACCTATATGATGATAGGTAAAACAGTAAAATAAAGAGTTTGTTAGCTGTTACTTGAATCTGCGTATGCCCTTTTCCTTCAAATACTTCAACACATGGCATTGCTTTGCAGTGTTGGAAGAAGTCATAGGTATATTTTATATTCCTTTAGTGTGCCATACCTGTACTGGAATGCTGTTGTATAATTATGTAAGATTTTAAAGTTGTCTGAAAGTAAGTTATTTGAATAGCTCCAAATAAATCATAGAATCATAGAATGGTTTAGGTTGGAAGGGACCCCAAGGATCATCCAGCTCCAACTCCCTGCCATAGGCAGGGACACCTCCCACTAGAGCAGGCTGCTCAAGGCCTCATCCAGCCTGGCTTTAAATGCCTCCAGGGAGGAAGCATCCACAACCTCCCTGGGCAACCCATTCCAGTGCCTTACCACCCTCACTGTAAAGAACTTCCTCCTAACATCCAGTTGGAATCTCCCCTCTTCCAGCTTAAACCCATTCCCCCTCATCCTAACATTACTATATATCATAAATGATATATTAACCTGTAGTTAGGGTCCTTCCATGTATCAAAGTGTGTGTGTGTATGTTGGTGTGTTTGCATAACATGGGATTTGGTGCTGGTGTGCAGTAAGAGTTAGGATGAAGGAAAATGCTAAATAGCTTGTAGTGTTATGTAGTTAATCAGCTACCTGAAACAGCCATGTTATTTTTCTAAGTATAAATACAAGGTTTCTTCAAGATAAAGTACAGATACACTGCAACTTTTAAAGTAGTTTTCAAAACCAGTTACATAGTGAGATACATAACTTGAAAGGTACAATGAAGGGTATATAGCAAAATACAGATAGTCAGAGTAGAAACTTGGCTATTAATGTTGTAACTTTGAATAATACTAGAGCTTCCAGGCTGTGGGTGAATTTACCAGATTGTCATTTATAGCTTACCTGTTTATTTTCATGGGTAGTGAGACTAACACAGTCAGGCATTAGGGGAAATAAGTTGCAGATTGGAGTAGGTGAGCAAGATTTTAATTTAAAAATTAGTCAAAACAGAATACCTGTGGGACACAAAACAGGTATTAACTACATTTTTTTTTCCAATCACTTTCAGCAACCCACTTGATACTTTTTTTCCTCTCATTTTTCTTAAGGTATTTGCTTCTTGATAAATTTGTAACCAGACCCCAAGCATAACTACAGACACAAACTGGGAAGTTGGTTTGTTGTTTTTTTTTTTAATTAGTCTTTTTGTAACAACGCCCCCTGCAAAGAGGTGTTAAATAGTAGGTCATTTGTAAACCGTACTTTTAAAATAGAAACAAGTAGATAACACGAGGAAACCCTGCCTTTCTGCCAGAATCATAGTTTTGCCAGCTGTGTATGCACTTGGGAATGAAAATCTTTTTAAACTCCAAAAAGAACTGGCCATCAACACAGTTCACTTACAGTAAACCCATGTTTGAACATATACTGTGATGACAACAGTTAACAAAGGAAGATGTTTTCTTGGTGGGAAAACTACGTCATATTTGCCCACTGAAAGTACAAATGGAGAGGTCTCCTGGACAGCTCTGGATCAGTAGGTTGTAGAGTGCAATAGGTATTTACAGAATCATAGAATCAATCAGGTTGGAGACACCTCTGAGATCATCCAGTCCAACCTATCACCCAGCCCTATCCAGTCAACTAGACCATGGTGCTTAGTGCCCCATCCAGTCTTTTCTTGAACATCCCCAGGGATGGCGACTCCACCACCTCCCTGGGCAGCCCATTCTAATGGCAAATCACTCTCTCTGTCAAGAACTTCCTCCTAATGTCCAGCCTATATTTCCCCCGGCACAACTTGAGGCTGTTTCCTCTTGTTCTATTGGTGGCTGCCTTATTTAGTCAATAGCTAATCTGAACAGTTCAGAAGCTGGTGAGACATTTTGACAGCTCTTGTATTAAGTGTAAACAAGCATATGGAAACTCACGTCTTAATTATCTTTGTTCTGGAATGCAGGCCAGAAATATTACTCTTCCCCTTGTTTTAGGCATAGACATAGCATAATTTGGGCCTGAAGGTTCAACAAAATGGCACTGTGGCAGATAGGGTAGGTATAGTACAAAAACAGTTTTGTGCTTGCTTGAAGAAACGCAGCACTTCAGAGAGTGAATCGAAGATATGGAAATAAAATGAATGTTGAGTTAATTGTTTGCAAAATCCTTGTATAAAGTGTTGTCACTCTGCCCAGTTCTGATCATATCTACATGACGACTGACAGTAATTTACTGTTCTGAATTTGAAGTGTAGTTTAAAAGTATACCCCCTTTTGAACAACTTGAAGCTTCTGTAAGTAAAGAGCATTTAGAAATAACTTTCAGTTGCATCTGCTCTTGTCAGTCTTGCCCATGCATGTTGTCTCCATATGAATTAACTTGCGTTTTTGAAAAGGTTGACAGCAGGTGGGTTTGGTTTTAATTTTTCTTAATAATTTAGGAGCTTCATACAAAAACAAACAAAAAACAACCAAAAGAGAAGAATTATTTCCTGGTAAACTAAGAGGGTAAAAAACTCCTGAAATCTGAAGTATATGTAGAGCTCTCTTTTGAAAATTGTATCCTGAGGAGTATCCTCATCAGACTCCTGAGTTTGGCAATGCATGCAAATCTTAGAGGTGTTTAGTTGCCTTACAAGAAGTAGAATTTCTGTTGCTATTATGTATCTTTTGTTAGCACCTAAGGAAGCTGTAAGTTTTCTACACAAACCTTAATTTCAGTTGTTGGTCTGAAGCTACTTAGATATAAACTTGATTTATAATTAATTAAAGTGCTAAGGCTGTGAAATATCATGTGTCTTATTGTGATACTTCCAGCATCTCTTATCACTTCTATTGCAGTATAGGTTATTTCTTATTTGCCTTTCTAATTGCAAGTGAGACACTCCTGAAAGGATTTCCATGCAGCAATTGTTGACTGGGGCTGAAGAGACACTAAGGGAGGCACATTCAGTCTCACAGGCACCAACAAGCAAAATTGTCAGAACTTCTACAGTGGAAGGAAGGAAAAGAAATGAAGGCAGAGTGTGTTTCCAGCTCTCCAGTAATTCATGTATTTCACAGACTGACCTTTTTACTGTCATCCCAGTGATTACTTGAAATTGATTGAAGATAACATGTGTGAAAGGAATCGATGTTTATCTGTATCACTTTTATCACTACTCACAGAAATTAAAAAAGGAAGTTACACAAGATTCTTTAAGAGGAAGCTCAGATATCACAAACAGCACATTGGTCCATTTGGTATAGCTAACAGTATCTTGTGCTATTCAATATCTTCATCAGTGACATTGATGAGGGGACAGTGTGTCTGCTCAGCAAGTTTGATGATGACACCAAACTGGGAGGCTTGACTGATACAGCTGAAGGCTGTGTGGCCATCCAGCAAGACTTGGACAAATTGGACAGCTGGGCACAGAGGAATCAAATGAAGTTCTATAAGGACAAGTGCAGAGTCCTGCACCAGGGGAGGAATAATAAACTGCACCAGTACAGGCTGGGAGGTGATCTGCTGGAGAGCAGCCCTGTGGAAAGGGACTTGGGAGTGCTGGTGGATAACAAGTTATCCATGGGACAGCAATGTGCCCTTGTGGCCAAGAAGGCCAGTGGGATCCAGGGGTGTGTTAAGAAAAGTGTGTCCAGCAGATCAAGGGAGATTCTCCTCCCCCTCTGCTCTGATGAGGCCTCATCTTGAGTACTGCATTCAGTTTTGGGCTTCCCAGTTTAAGAGGGACAGGGATCTGCTTGGAGAGGGTCCAGCAGAGGGCTACAAATATTAGGGGACTGGAGCACATGCCTTGTAAAGAGAGGCTGAGGGACCTGGGGCTTTTTAGTCTGGAGAGGAGAAGACTGAGAGGGGATTTAATAAATGTCTATAAATAGCTGAGAGCTGAGGGTCAAGAATGGGGGACGACAGGCTCTTCTCACTTCCTCTCTGTGATAGGACAAGGAGCAGTGGATGCCAATTGCAGCACAAGAGGTTCCACCTCAACACAAGGGAGAACTTCTTTACTGTAAGAGTCACAGAACACAGGAATAGGCTCGCCAGAGAGGCTGTGGAGTCTCCTTCTCTAGAGACTTTCAAGACCCATCTGGATGCATTCCTCTTGTGACCTGAGCTAGATTGTATGGCCCTGCTCTGGCAGGAGGGTTGGACTCTATGATCTCTTTGGGTCCCTTCCAACTCCTCACATTCTGTAATCCTGTAATATTTGGAGTTTAAGTTGACCATTTATGTCAGATCTTGATCTTACTTGAATAACTTGGGTTATATTTTTATGTGTTTGAAACAAAAAAATACGTAACTCATCTAGGAGGAGAACAAATCACTGACCTTGTTGTCAGTGAAGTTGAATAATTCAAGTACAGTGTCTGTGGAATTCAATTAAAGGTGATGCTCTAAACTGAAAATCAGAAAGAAAAATTGGACTACCTACTGAGTGTAATATTAGAATGTTCTGTGCGAGGTGATGTGACATGGTTAGAATGAAACTGTACTAGGATAGGTTCAGAAACCTTTTATTCTAAGTATACTGCTCAGTGAAGCATGAAATGGAAGGCTGACATAAATTTATATTCAGTGCACCTATAGAAGTGTTAGATATTTTACAGAAACTGGAAGTCATGTCACGTCAGAACATTTGTTCTGGTGTGGACTGTGGCACTTTGCGAATCCATTGCCATGTTTCTCCATTTCCTCTTTCCAGCTTCGAGCCACAATATTTTATGTAGTCTATTGCTAGAGGGCCACTTCCTCTTCTGCCTGCATGTACAAGGCTTTTACAGGAGATAGAAAGGAGGATCAGAAAATCAGGATTCAGCAGATGGTATAGGAATGGTTTGGTCAGGAAATTTTCTGGACTTAACACCATTTTCTGTAGTTAGGATGCACCTGGCTCTGCTTCTAAATTGTATCCCTTGAGTTTATAAATAAATGCTATTTTTGGTGAAAATATGTGTTCAGAGATTTGTGTGTGTGTGTTTGCTAAAAAGGAAGGCAATAGTAAATATTATGCAACAACATTGAGGCAAGAGATCCCATGACAGTGACATCTCTCATAGTAAATGTGTTAATTAGTCATTGGAACTACTGGGAAAGAGTTCTGGGTGTTTTTTGTTGCCTCTGAAGTGCTGCATTTTGCTAGTCCATTAAATTAGTGACTTAATGGCATCTGTCCATACAGTTTATAAATGCATGAAATAATTTACTTTGTGGCATCTAATATGGAAGTAGTCCTTTTTCAGCTTATAAAACATGGTAGAGAATTCATCATATTAAAATTTCTTTCAAAGGATTCTGCATTTTATGGTCAGATCTACCTTTAAAAGGACATTGGATTGGATTTGGAGAGATTAGGTAAAGACTTGCACACGGTGCCACTGTTTGTATAGGGAGGTGGCTGCAAGATTACTTGCAGAATGCTGCTGAGTCAAGTATAAAAGAACAGGTACTCACTACATTACACAAAGACAAAGATGAGCTTATATGATCTTGTGGTTTGGAAAACAATCATAGCTTGGTTAAGACATTGGAAAGATGATGTTTTAAGTTCTGGTTTTGTTTTCATCACTTCAGTGAATTACAGCTTTCTGAGATGAGATACAGAAGCATTCTCTCCATGGAATGGAGCAATAGAAACTGGCATTTTTGTAGCGTAGAGATGTTGTAAGGTATTTAATTGGATATGAGCAAAATACTCTACATGTGGAAGTTTTTCACACTGTGCACCATTAGTTATTCATGCAGATTTTGAGTGATAATAGCTTCTCAGTTATCATGGAACTCAAAAGTGATTGAGCAGCTGTGTATTCACTGGGAAATTTTAATAGTGGGTAGCTGTTAAAAAGCAATTTTAGCAATTGCTCTACTGAGGTCAAATTGTAGTGTTCTATCGAAACACCAGGCTGTTGCCAAAGCCTGCCTCTAGAAGCAGAAAGTATTTCTGTGTGGAAAGAACATGAGTTACAACCTGGGAAAGTGAGGCTGTCAGATGGATGTTTAATGTGTACTGTACACTTATGACTCTCTTTTCACTCAGAGCTTTCTCAAAAGTAGGAGAGACTGTTGTTCAGCAAAATATACTTGTGGCCAGACCACGGATGATTTTACCTGAGTTTTTTCAGCTCTATTTAATTCATATTAATTTATTTTAGTAGTGTATGTATACATTATTTGGAGAGAGAATATAATTTTGAACCAAAGATTGTTGCTACTAATTATGCCCAAATTACTAGTTTAAGTGGAGAATCAGGAAATGTCATACAATGTTGCCACTGATTTCCAAATTAAAAATCTCTTTACGTAGACTTAAAATCTTTCAAGGTCAGTCACTTTTTCAAGACCTACCACAAGAATCTGCCTATCATCCTTTTGCTGTCACCTCTTGAATACTAAACTCTTTGTCTTTTCAGTTAATATATTAGCAGAGTAATATGAAGGTGAATCTAAAGCTAGTTTCAGTTTGCCTTTTCTACATCAGAAAAATAAGCTGCATGATTATTTGAACTCATACATGCATTAAGGTATAATCCTGTTAACTGGCGCTACTTAGCGTTACATAAAGCTGACTTAGTCTTTCATTCATCTTTGCTTTCCATATTGCTCACATTGCTTTAAAGAGTAAAAGCTAAGCAATGCATCTTCATTTACGTGCTAATGAAATTAGGTCTCAGTACATTGACCTTTATATTATTAATAGAAAGCTCGCTAAGATTTATTTATGGTTTCCTGGACATATCCTTAATGTGCTTAGGTATAACTTAAAATACTAATAATGAAAAAAAGTTAATTATTCTGTCAGCAGCAGCAGGTGTCTTCAGTTACCTTTAGTGACCATTTTGCAAATGATCTCTCAAGTGCAATACCTGAACATTTAAATAATTGTTGGATGAATGTGTTTGACTTTGCAGATGAACCTTATGAGGTACTCAGTATGTTTTGATTTAAGTGCCACACACCCTGACATCTGCTATTCTAAAAGCATCTATTTTTTGGTTTTTGTGCAAGTGAGTGTCCCTGTGGTTGCGCTGAATAATGCATGTTACTTTTAGTATTGTACTTTTACCTCACTGAAAAAATTGACCTTACTCTTCCCTACTTACATTTTCATACATTTAAATTAAAAAAAACCTCCAACCAAACAAAAACTGAAACTGTGCTAGCAGGTAGTTAAATTAGAAGTGCCTTTGTGCCATTGTGTTGAATTTATCAACTCACGGTAAAAAACAGATCCAGTTAAGCTAATAGAGTTTGTCTTGATTTTTATATCCCTGCTTAAAGTAAATTTTATAGAACCTTTTTTTAGAGATACAAATGTCAGATTGTGACATTAAGTTGGCTTGCTTAGTGTTAACGCAATACTCCAGGGCTGTCAGACCTTTGAAGACTACTGGTAATGCAGGAGAATTCCTTTTAGAGCTCCTGTTTGTACTTCCTAGCTTGATAGGTAATTTCAGAGAGGACTGTTTTAACTGAACATCAGTTTATAGTGTTTTTTTAATGTTCTTTTGAACTGTAATAATATGCTTGTCAAGCTGTCTTCAGTCAGCACAATAAAAATGAGTTCTCAGGCTGGGCCTGTGTAGAGGGAAGCAGAAGCAGAGGGATTTCTTTTTGATGTGTGAAAGTTTGTGTGTTTAATCATACTGTTCAGGAATATCTCACACTCTTGTGTTTTGAGAAGTATCACTTGACAGAAGTATCAAAAATCATTTGTGTATTGTACATTCAAGTAGACTTGACAAGGTAAAATATATTGTGTTCCAATAAAACATACATTTTGTTCTTAGCAGGGAAGGAAGGTAGAAAGAATATGGAAATACTTTCACTGCTTTACCTTCCTTTCAAAATATTTCAGCTTGCTGAAAGAATCCTGCTTGATCTTAAAAAGTGAGCTGAATGATGGCTTTTTTTTTTTTTTTTTTTACTTTTGGCAAGTCCAGTAAGTGATATGGGGTTGTCTGGCTGGAAAATCAGTGTAAGTTCTAAACTAAGCCACATTCTAATTTTATGATGGAGGGTTCTGATGTGTGAGGAATGTTATATGTGCACTAACATTGAGTCAAGGATAGTTATGGAGATTAGCATACAATGTGTCTAGGCTGTTGTTATGTCTTCAGAACTATTAGCAATTTGGTTTCTTATATGAAGACAGGTTTCTTATATGAAGACAGGTTTCTTATATGAAGACAGGTTTCTTATATGAAGACAGGTTTCTTATATGAAGACAGGTTTCTTATATGAAGACAGGTTTCTTATATGAAGACAGGTTTCTTATATGAAGACAGGTTTCTTATATGAAGACAGGTTTCTTATATGAAGACAGGTTTCTTATATGAAGACAGGTTTCTTATATGAAGACAGGTTTCTTATATGAAGACAGGTTTCTTATATGAAGACAGGTTTCTTATATGAAGACAGGTTTCTTATATGAAGACAGGTTTCTTATATGAAGACAGGTTTCTTATATGAAGACAGGTTTCTTATATGAAGACAGGTTTCTTATATGAAGACAGGTTTCTTATATGAAGACAATGATTCTTTCAAATTGAGTATTAAATACAGTTTTAAAATAACTAGGAAAAAAATTGTTTTTACCTTTAGTTTTATGCTTAGATTTGTTATTTTGGCCTTTTTTAGTTTCTAAGTAGATCACCTTTATTTTTCTGTGATGTGCTAGAATTAGTATCAATTTAGATCCTTTTTAAATAGTTCTAGGATAAACATATGGGACAGCCAAAATTGCTTTTCTTTAAGCCTCCTCTTTAATTCTGTGTTTTACTACATGACTCCTCAGCTACTCTGTATGTAATAATCTGAGTTAATTAGGTTTTCTATCCATATTTTTGATGCTCTCTCCCACTCCCAAGAAGGTTATGTACATCACAGATAATTGTTTTATAAGCTTTACTGTTCCAAATTTTCAGAATATTGCAAGATTTTATAGACTACAGTTTCTGTTGAAAGCTTGTTCTTTGTGTATGTGTTCCAAGGCAGTAGAATAATGCTAATAAACCAGTGAGGGAGATGTTGAGTGTTTAAGCTTGAGAACTGAATTTTATTTTAGATATATCTTCTGTACTACTGAAGTAAATGGGCCCTGAACAATTGACATCGAGATCAACCTAGAAAAGGAAGATACCATGTCTATGGGATTGAACTTTCTTCCAATGTCCATACGTGCATGGCTACATCCATCTGCTTTGGGCGGTGATGCTTTGGCTGGGTTAACCATTAAACTGTTCCCGATACTTGCCTGGTGGTAGTTTGCTAAGTAGTTGCCTGCCAGTTCATTCTTAGAGACAGACAGTGGAGCATCAGTGCTCAGGTGTGCTTTTGGGATGTATTTAATATACTAAATGGATGTAGAAGGTGCAGGAAAAAAGCATCCTTCTAATATGCAAAGTGAACATGTGTATAAATGCATCGATGCAGCATAAATGGAGTATTTCAGTTGAAATTTATTACATATTTTGATATTGCTCCAAATTTGACCTAGTGATGTTAAAAGAGCTGCAGATAGAGCTTCTCTGGCAATGTATTCTGTAATTGAGATACTGTTTTTCATCTACCACATGAAAAACATATAAAACTTCCAACTCGGGGATAAGCCCTTGGTAATCCAAGTCCTTAACAAAATATATACTTCTGAAAAAAAAAGATTGTATGTAAATACTTGTATCCAACAATATGCACTTTTTTTAACAACAGTGAGTAATAAGCATGGAACTTCTAATTTTGGACAATCTTTAAGTGTGCTGAGGTTTCATGATGTAAATATAGAAATGTACTTTTGGTCACCTACTTCTTTGTTTTTCTAGACAGAGCTTTTATTAAAGCACAAGGGGTATGAATTGACAAGCTGAGGTATTTTCCTGAGAATTTAGGAATCCATAAGTTCATTCATGATTGGGGAAATTGAGAATGCAAAGTTTCACAGTATTACCAAGGTTGGAAGAGACCTCATAAATCATCAAGTCCAACCCGTTACCACAGAGCTCAAGGCTAGACCACGGCACCAAGTGCTGCATCCAATCCTGCCTTGAACAGCTCCAGGGACGGCGACTCCACCCCCTCCCTGGGCAGCCCATTCCAGTAGCCAATGAGTTTCACTTTGCTACAAACAAAATGCCAAGTTTTGGCTGGCTAGTCTTAAAAATGAGCTATATTTGAAATTTAACTACATTTTATCAATGAGAAAATGAGTAGTAACCACATAAATACTAAATATCAAATTTGACTGAGAGACTATTTTTTTGTCACAGTTCTAAAACTAAGAAGTTAGAATAGTGATTTTCTTGGACTTCCTTTTATTGCCTTAAGGGTGGGTCAAGTTTTGACTATTGACTTAGATTTATATGTTTTAGTAGTCTTGAGATTATACAGAAAAGTGAGAGTCACCAGCCAGTGTCTAAGTGTGTGTTCATGAACAGATGCATCATTAGTTAATTCAGCATGTGATTTGTCTTACCACAATAATACTGAGCCAACTGTGACACAATCACTTTTTTTCCTCCATAGTGTGCTGGAGAAGAGAATTGGGTGGACAGTCGGACTGTTTATGTTGGGCATCGGGAACCACCTCCAGGCACTGAAGCATACATTCCACAGAGATTTCCGGATAACCGAATAGTCTCATCAAAGGTAGTAGCATTTTCTTTCATTCATTTACATAAATCAACTTCAATTACTGTTTGTGTATTTATCTGTTTCCTCCCAAGATGATCTTACTACACTTTTTCTTTACTGACTGGCAAAGGGAAAAGGAAGGTATCTCAAATTTCTTCCACAGAAACTAATTTCCAGCCTCTTACATGAACAGGAATATAGTGACTTCTTCAGCGTTTAGCCTCGTACATAGTAATGTATGAGGCTAAATGCTGAAGAAGTGACATAGAAGTACATAGTAAAGGCTTAAAATGACACTGCGAGTGAGAAAGTAATTTTCCCTTGCGACAAACCTGGAATAAAGGAAATTTTCCCAAGGAAGGAAGGACCACATCCCTTGTAGTCTAAGGGTATACCTTGAATACTAGAAATAGATCAATGTAAGCAATCAACAGTTGAAGCTGTCTCCACAATAATAGTGCCATTCCCCTCAAAACCTTATCTTGACAAATGAAAGTAATTCTTAAACTCTTAGTATTGTGATACATTTGTACCCTTCAAAAACCTACCAGTTGCCCTCACTGTTACTAACAAATCCTTCTGTAAGCTTCAGCATCTGTGAGCAGTTGAGTAGCTTCCCTCTGGCCTGCTTCAGTCAAAGGTTTGTATTGCAGTGACATGGAAAACTGAATGTTGATGGCTTATTGTATGGCCAACAGCCCAAGAACTTAAAGGTTTAATATACTTAGGCTTCAGTCATCACATGCCACACACTTTCAACCACTTGTGAAATAATGCCTTCAGTAGCACTGTCAGCTCAAGGAGCCAAGTACTTACTCTCATGGATCTGACCACTTGCCATCCGGTAATATAATGGCAAAGCTGCAGTAAACCCCACTTTTCTCAAACTATGTCTCATTTCTTACATGAAATTTTATATTTTACTACCTTCTTTCCTGGCTGTTTTTACTACCTGCTTTCTATGCTTCATTCAGTGACAGTATAAAAAACAGTATAGCATCTAGGCATCTTTATTTAGGTAGAATGTTCAAAAGGTACTGCAGTAAGTAATCCAAATGGAATAGTCGGACTAGCACAATGAGAAATCCTATGCTCTACACATTAATTTATATTGCCTTTTGGACTGTTGGAGTAATGTATGGAAAGTTTTTGTGTCACTTCTGTGACAGCTATGTTGTAGTTTTTTATCTTGTACATCTCATCTTGGAAATACATAAATAAAACCATTAAAAGTTCCTGCTGATGCTTTTTGAAATGAAAACATCCTACTCGACTCTGCAAGATGCTGGACATCTTTTTTGTGATGATGAAGTTATCATCATGGAAGTTTCAAGTTACTGTGCTTCTCAGAGTAAGATTTTTTTAAGTAGCACTTAAGCCTGGACTGAGGTGAGGATACCTGTCAGCAATACATATATGTGTATGTTTTCAACTAGTTGAAAGAGACTTCGCTGTGTTTTTATTTGGTTATAAATTACGTTCAGTTTAATATTTTGTATGTTAAACTCTTGAGTTGTGAACTGTCTCTGTCTATATTTTTACATAAATGAAACATTGGAAATTATTTTTTTATATATACAGTGTTTCTCAAGTTTTCTGTTTATTAAACTTTTCACACTTTTACTAAGTAATTTTTGTGAGAGCAAATACAGTGTAGATGTTTAAGGAGGGAATAGAATGCACGTAAATGCTTTCTAGTATTGAACAGTTCCTTAGACTGCTTTAAGTTCAGTATTAATGACAGCTGTCTTTACATGAGATCTTTCCATGCTTTCTTACCAGTACTATCCCTTTTAAGTAAACTGTTACTCACATACTGCATCCCAAACAGCCCAAGCAAAGTGCCATCATGACTTGCATTCATTCTGGTTCTATAAGCTGGCTAACCAGTAACCTTCCGCTCTGTCCTTGTCACTTCACTCCCTTATGAATGCTTTGGAAGGGCTGCCTTGCACGACTTAGGAAACACAAACCTAAGCTACATGAAAAATGGTGTACCAAATTAAGATGGGAAATCTGTAGTTCTCAGAGTGAAATAAAAATAGTGTGTGTCCAAGCACACTGTATAATGTTACCTCAGCCATGAAGGATATTTAACCTTGTATTTCATCAGTAAAACCGACAGTAACTTTCAGCTGTGATTTTATAGGTCTTTAGTGCTTATGTAAGTACATGATTGCTCTTCAAGGGTGAGGAACTCTGAACTTGCAAGTACATTTTACCAATTTAAGACAAAATGAATTTCTAAAAAGGGTAACTTAAAATCACAAGGAAACCTTATAAATTAAACTGTATCTGTGTTCTGCTAACAAATATCTTTTCATAACGCCCTAAAAAATATGATAGCTTTAAATAACTAGAAAAATCTAATGTTATTGCTTCCAAAGGTAAACTTTATTGTGTGTCACCAAAAATTTCATGGTGTTAGCAAGATGATAATTTGATTCTGGAACAGAGGGATATTTCTTTTATATTACAGTGTCACTGTAAATTGTGGTTAATGCTCTGTCTGCCCAATGATATGTTCCTGGTCATGAAAAATATCTAGACGGATAAAAATGCCTTTGGATTTTTTGGTGTTAATTCAATAATTATTTTTAACAACACATAATAATAGGCAAAAATTTATATTGCTTGGATTTGGCATGCAGTTTGCTTATGTTCTGGAGACCATGACCTTTGTAAGGTGGATGCTTATGTTGACCTTACTTTTAGCTACTTCAGCTGCTTTGGGTGTTAGCTATTGTGTACCCTCTCTTGAATTTATCATATGACAATGATGTACCATGGCAAAGTATCAGCTAGTGGAAAATCCTATTGTGTCAAAGTAGTAGTAATTGAATTGGCAGGGAGTTTGCTGCCTTTTTTTTTTCTCCTGAGTTAAGACATGTAGGAATAGCACTTATCAGAACATGGTGGGAAACAATTTTTTTTTTCCTTCTTCTGAAACAGTGTAACAAAAGCTTTTTGTTGTAGTGTTATTGTCTTGAGTTTTGTTGGGTTTTGATTGCTTTTGGGTTTGTTTGGGGGTTTATTTGTTTTTAAGACTGAATTACAACATAACTTCTTAATATGAGACTTCCTTAAAGTCCAAACTTAATATTTTTATGCTGGGAGTATCCCAATCAGTACGCTAAACAGATTCTCCTTACGTGAGCAGTAGTGTGTGGGTGTGCCTGACCAGCTAAGGATTGTCAGATGTCCACCTGGCCCAGTATGTTGTTGTCAGCAGTAGTTGTCTAGGGAAGAATGCAAGACAAAATAAGCATGGAGTGATAGTTTCCCCAAATACTCCCTTAGTATTTGCTTGTTTATGACTTAGCCATTTGCAAGTCAAAAGTGATGGCTTTTGTATTTAATAATTCTTTCGTGGATTTCGCCTTTTTTTGAATACTTTCTGGGGCCATGTACATTTTCTGAATGTATATCTAAGGCACAGTTAAACTCTAGAAATATTTGCCAAAAGAAACAATGAATCATCATTTTGAAACTTGCAAATGTTCATGTTCCAAGTCCTTGAATCTGAGAACTCAGATTATCTCCTTGTTTCTGTTAGTGATCTTCCTCCACATTGTTCTTCAGCCTGAATAACTTCAGTCTGTTCAATAACTGTTTATGTGGAAGCTGGTTTTAAATTTTCCAAGGCCAGATAGGGCTTTAAGATGGAGATCTGCACTAAGCATTCAGTGTATAAAACAATGGATTTAAATAATGGCATGATGATGTTTTTAGTGCTTCAATAATTTATGAATAATTTCTAACGTTCAATTTGCTTTTTGATGATGTTAATATGATATCTTTACAGAACTGCTATACTTCAAGGGTCTTACTAGTAGAAAAGGAGAGATTTGCATCTCCTGTTCTAGCTGAATCGATCAGCTGAAGACTAATTAGATATGTATTTTTCTCTTGAGCAAAGAGGAATGTCATATAGAAAACAAAATCTATTTTGAAGCAACAGTATGGAGTTCTGTAAGAGCACATTTAATCATAACTGCTTATTGCTTTTGACAGACCCTAAAGAATGAACCATATGAAAAAAAAATAAAAATCAGAGGTGCTAGGATAGCAACAGACTCTCAAATGAGAGATCAGAGACTTGTTAACGTGACAGAGACAACTGTCATCATCAGAAGCCCCAGGATCATTCTGCACGAGGACTGACACTTTTGTGTACCACTCAGAGAAAGCTGCATTAGAGAGACTTACAAAGTCTTTTATTCTTCTTTTCAGTCTGTGGGTAATCAATACATATTATTTTGCCTTGATGATCTTGCTTAGCTGCAAACTTTTACTGTCTTAGATTCATAAAGAGAATTTTTACAGCTAAAAAGCCATTTGTGCCTGGGCCACTAATATAACTGGAGTCAGTAAGGTCTAAACTCTCAGAACATAGTACTGAAGAGTAGCAGGATATGACTCCCAACATGAAATGTAAGATTGAATCTACTGTGAATGCAGAACTGTTGCTTGAACTTGCTCTAAAGAGATTTCATTCAAACTAATTCATGATATGAAATTATGAAATGCTGACTTCCACTGTAGCTTTATTTCTGTTTTTCTTAGGGAGAAGCAGTAAAGTGAGCTTGGATGGGAAAACAGTGCTGTTACTAACTTCTGCTTTGAAATGCTGTATGAATATATTCGTGGACCAGAACCGTTCCTATGTTTTTTTCACAAGTAATACAGTGTTCTGTTGTCTGCATGTTTCTGTGGAACTTCTTATCAAATACTGATTCAAACACTGATTTGTATGAAAATGGCCTGAAACAATAATGCTGCATGTTGAGAAGCCCTATAAATTGCAAGGGAAACCCTGGCTACCTTCACTGCTAATCTAATTAACTGTGAGTCATTTCCGTCACAGTGACTAATAGTTACGTGAAGTTAAGCAATTCTGACATGCTTTAATGATGGTGTTGAAGCATTCTTTTCTTCCCACAGAAGTTCATGCTGTTGTGCTATACCTCTTCCCTTCAGCCCTCACTCTGTGTTGTAGCAATACAAGGATGGAGAGGGCTCTGATTTCTCATTTTGTTGCCATATTTAGAAGAAATGTTAACACTGAATCTTAAGAAAGTATTAAAATACCCCTACTAAGATGAGCTGCTTGGAAATCCCACACCTCTCCAGTGTGATGCTTCATAGATGGTAGGATTTCTCTGGCCTCTCATGGACCGTGATATAGCAGTTTGAAGATGAGGAGTTCAGACACAGCCTTAAGCAATGGCATTTGAAAGTCAGAAAAGCATCCAAAGCCCAGAAGCAAATGGTGTGCTAATGTGTTTGTGAAGCTGCTAAATAGATATGTGTAGCATGCTATGTGAGGGCAGTGAGGATGAGTAGACACAAATGTGTATGGGACCGGTACCAGTGCATAGTAAGATGTGTGTGCCTCTTACTGTGGACATGCAATCTGCTCTAAAAGCAGTAGTAACACAGAGCTCCTAATTTGTGCCTAGGTAACTCACTCACCCTCATCCACATTGTGGATGAAAGTCAGATCTGATGCTACAAATGTTAAATAGTCTGATTTGCTCAGCCATGACAAGGGGGCAGAAGTTGTTAGTGATGGAGAGTAAATGGGTTTAATAGTCTGTCTGGTGCCAGCTCAGGGACAGCAATACCTGTAATGGTATGGAAATGCATGGGCATGCAATTCTCCTTCCAGGCATGATAATACAATTTCATTCTGTGGACAACTGCCAGTGCCTAGAGAGAGCGAAGAGTTGTTAGATCTTGATTCTGCCTGGGATGGAATTTCCAGGGCAAAAGCTCTCTGCAGCATCCCCTGTGTTCCCAGAAGCAGCCATCTACTCTTTACCTGACTCAGCCTGGGATTAACAGCAATATTCTATTATCTGCTGGTACTGCCTCAGACACCTTTTAAGTCAAGTTGGTATGGAGGCTGCATGCAGTGAGAAAGAAGAAAAAGAAAGGAATAAAGGCAAGCTAGTTCAGACCCTACACTAGGGGAGGCAGGTTGCTCACTCACACCATCTCACACTCTTTCTTCTATTTTCCTAATGTTCTCTGTGACTTCTGTCTTATTCATCCTAGCAATAAGTTGATTTATTTTTTAAATTGTAATTAGATTATCTTCCAGATGCTAGGGCATGTCTTTGTCAGAGCTGTTCCTGGAGCTATAGCCCTTGTTAGCTATCAGACTTGCTGAACAATACTACAGATGAAGTTCTCTCTTTGCAACTGCAATCCAGTTTTACCAATGATTATTATTAGGGAACCACATGCCAAAATATACATACTTGTGCATCCATATGCATTATCTGAACTGATTTCACCAAATCACTTTCATTTTTGCACTCTGTGCAGGTGACTTTTAGTCACATGCAAAAGCTCTTACACATTACAGAGCTTACAGTGATTCCTGTGTTGTGAACAACCCTGTATCATGTGGTGTGGAGAAACGAGTCTCTCACTCAGTGGATTGATAAATGCTGTGTGGGTGACATACATGTGAATGCTTTGATTAAAATATAGTTAACTATGTATTTCTAAATTAATTTTAAACTGTCCTAAACATTGTAAAGTGCTTTTCAGAATTTCATGGATATTACTATTACAGTCATAAATAAGCACAGAAGTTCAGAGTTTCCTATTTGAAGAAGTCAGACTTGAAACGATTTAATATGTCAAAAACCACAGATTAGTTCTGCTACAAGCTTCCTATGTGATCAGAAGGAAGTTCCTTAAGGCAGACAAACCACACTCTCACTTCAGGTGTTAGGATTTTAGCTAATTGTTCCTTTTTTTTTACACATGCTTTACTGTAGTTTTCTCAGCTGTTGGAGTTCAACAAATTGTTTCAGTGAAGTGACTTTTTTACAAGTAGAGCTAATCTTAAAGAAATCGTTGAGCTTTTGATTGGACCTTTTCAGCTATTCTGTTGAAGGAGAATAACTATGTAGTATCTGTAATACATTGCTTGTTTTACTAGCATAATAATATATAAGTATCTATTCTATCTGTTACATGCATGCATATACCTACAGGCCATTTGTTAACCTGGTGACTTTATATTGCCTTTTGGTAATTTATTAGAGCTTTTATCTGCTTTTCAGGGAAGAACAAATGATATTATCCTCAAGAAGAATTCTGTTTTGTAGAAAGGATGAGAATCAGCATAGCAAGATGTCTACAAACCAGGGCTGATGTAGTAGATGTTTTTTTGGAATGGTTTTGAGCATTTACAAGAAAGAGCTTGAAAATCTTGAGGGAAAGGAGTGAAATCAGAGCAGAGAGATGGTGACTGCTGTAAGAAACTGAGATGTTGACAGAGCTCAGTAATGCGATGTGAAGTGCTTTTTTCTTACACTTTCAGCCTTTGAAGTCAAGTGATTACTTAAGGTCTCCTGTTACTTAAGAAAATATCTGTCTTTTAAGACAGAAAGAAACGCTTGAAACATGAGCCAAAATTCTGGCTTACGGGTACCAAATGAAAAGGTCAAAGTACAGTGCTTAGAAAAAATGAACTGTTGTTAAGAACACTTTTTTTTTTTTAGTTCATGAGATTGGCTCTAACAAGTGTTGGAGCTGGAAGCAGCACAGCATTAGCAAACAGTACGCAAGAACTGGCGAGATGGAGCCAGGGGCACGAGGGGGAATATAGCAGAGGTGTGTTTAAGTTGTCTAAGTAAATGATTACAGAAACACCAACACTGCAGATGCTATTATGATTATAAATGGAAAGAAAATGTAGTTCAATTATGCTGTTTTGAGTTGAGGCAGGCTGATTTTACAGTCCTTTGCTTCACAGTGCTTCCAGTGCACCTCTTCACACTGTGTTCATCTCTTGAATGGACATCTTAGAACTCTACTACTAGCTGTATGACATATGCTGTATGCAAAAGGCATGTCTGTGCTCTGGCCTTCAAGTCTGTTACAGCAGTTGAAAAAGATTCATTAAGCTTTCCCCAACTTAAGCTTAAATTGTGTAACTATTTGGATATCCTTATTTCCTTCAAGTGAGTTACAGTGAAAAATGAAGATCAAATATACATATATTGCTTTTCAAGGTTTTCAAAGACTGATAAGAAATTATTTGAATAAAAGAGATGGTATTAACTCTGTATGGGCACTCTTACATTCAATATTTTAATTTGTAATGTCTTTTCTTCAAAGACTTGTTGTTCCTGCTTAAGTAGAGCAGAGAAACTGCCTTAAACAGTCATGAGATAAATCTTGTTGAGAGGTAGCCACTGTTTTTTCTCCTGGGAGTAATTATGTTGGTTAAACATTACTCATCAATTTGTAGATACTGCTGTGAGCTACTGATGGCTAGGGAAGGTCTGTCTAGACACTTTAGTAATCTGTCTTTCTTGCCTGAACTCCTTCAAAAATTATTACCTTACCTTTGATGTATATCCAGAGATGTACTTTGTATGTCTGACGCCCAGTGTAATAAAGTGCTAAAAGTCTGTCAGGCTGATTGAAAATAAAGTCTTAAAGTCTCTGTGTTAAAGCATCCATTTTAAGTTAATATGTCTCAGATCATTTAAAAAAAAAATTAAATTTACCTACTTCCAGGTTATTTACATTGGTCAGCATCTGCCTTACCTGAATAAAAGGTGGAGTTGCAGGAAGAATTGCTGCTTGATAGGGCATGCAGTGAACTGAGGTTGGAATGTGATGAGGGTAAAGCCTTTTAATCGATTGCTTTAATTAATTTAATTAACCTCCTTATTCAGGTGTTCTAAATAATCTGTCAACAGTGTGCTGTTGCCACACATTGAGTCAGCCCTTTAGGAGAGTTTTAACGGAAAGTTGCTGTTGTTGTTTATTTATGAATTATCATTGAAGGAGCTTGTAAAAATCAACTTGTAACAGTCACAAAAACCCTTTACCATGGGGGAAAAAACCTTGTGCTGTCAAAATAGCCAAATAAAAATATTAACAAAAGTGTTTCACTGTAACTTCTATTAGTTTTTCGGTTTTTCTTGTGGAGATTCACAAAAAGCATGAGATTGGAAAACATAATTTCCTTGGTAACTTTTGTCATTATCATCAGTATCATGTGCATTGTTATATAGCACAACAGCAGCTTCAAATTATTTGGGCTGTTGTGCAAGGAAAAGTAATCAAGTCTAACCAGTTCTGTTTTGAAATTCCAAGATAAGTAGCTGGGTAGTGGGCAGTGCAAGCAACATTCCATTCTGATGAAAAGTGTTGTGATTGCAGGATGAGAGCACTTGACTTAGCAGCTGTTGCATATATGCCTGCCTGAGTTTTGGGTTGCTCACAAGTAATTTAATATTGAGATAATTCTTAAGCAGGATGAGTATTTATTTAAGACATATTTAGAATAAGTACTGATTCTGAGTACCTGATAGCAAAAGAATGTTTTGTTCCCATACCTTAAATGTGTACGAGCTTTAACCTCTAACAAGTGAAAAAAATACATAAGGATTTCACATACAACACAACTATGCTTCTTGGGGATCCTTTTCAGCTGCAAATAGAGGTATTTTCCTTCTACAGCTCTGTCTGTCTTTGCTTTCAGAGCTAAATTCAGAAGACATTTTATTCCTGGCATAATTTGCATATCAGTAAGTATCAGTGCAGTCTGCCACAAAGAGACAAGACACATTTGTAGCAGAGCAAATTAAGAGAAACTTCCTAACTCGTCTCCTTTGAAATGGAAGTAACACTGCAGTTGTCATTTTGTTATGTGTCAAATGATAATTTAGATAATAAGATGATACAGTGTTAGTTTTCTGAAGCCATTTTGCACACCTTTTCACAGTTTCAGCTGACGTTTTTAGCTGCTTTGGTAAGCACTTTGTAGTTATAGAGCGAGTTGTGTTGAGTATGATTAAACCTGCTGCAGGGCAGGGGGAATGACTAGATGATGCAAGATCCTTTTTCTCTCACTTTTATATGATTCATTTTTTCCTTTGAATGTTTTACATTTTCTGTTTGTACTTTACACTGTTTCTAACTGGTTTGGTTTGAGAAGTGGGTTTGTGTCTAAGCAGAGGAAAAGAAGATGGACTGGCAGCCTTTAGTTAGCTTGCCATGACTGCATTAGCTCTCAAAGTGCCACCTACCTTCTCAAGTCATACATAAAAAGTGGAATTAATTAAAACTGCTCTTAGAAGTGACTAGGATGGTTTTAAAATCCATGAATGGCTTGAAATAAATTGTTCTGTAACTGAATCTCTGAATGAGACTTATTGCTAGTCAAAAACTATTTCATTCCCTAGTACCAAGATTATTACAGTTCAGAAGATTAATATGATTCCAAGAATACTTCTTTGCCAATTTATTTTTCAGTAAATTATTAAACAAAGTAACAAAAATATTACTGCTTCTTGTTTAATCTTGAATTGTAAATCATGAGTATGTTTGACCTTTAGAATATGGAATGCAAATAATATTTCTTTCAAAACCACTCATACTCATTGTTGGTTGTTTTTTTTTTTGTTTTCCCCCCAGTACACCTTTTGGAACTTTGTACCAAAAAATTTGTTTGAACAATTCAGAAGAATAGCTAACTTCTATTTTCTCATCATTTTCCTTGTTCAGGTAAGCTATCCATGCTTCAATGGATTTCTAGACTTTTCCTAAAAAATCCCAAAGATTTGAAAAATGTTTGAACAGAGCACTAGTTTTGATGACTAGTGGTTGAGCCTGGACAGCCTTTTTCACTGATGATGTGACAAAAGGTTTTTCATATCATTTCCGGGTTGTAACTCTGAAACTAAGCGAAAGAGTAATTTACACCATCATAGCAAGATATCTCTTGATAAAGTTGAAAAGAATGAGTATATTTTTTTTGTGTAATAAGCATCCCAATTAGTAAAACCATTGTTATAAATTATATTGATTAGAAAACTTCTGTTTGTTTTGCTAAATATTATACTTTCATAGCAGAGTGGCGCATTGGCAGAGATTTTCCAACTGCACTGACATCAGAGCCTGTAGAGAACCCAAAACAGCACAATGCTTACTTTGGATAGTACATAAATAGTCGGTTTTGTGATAATTGCTGCTTTCTGGGTGTCTTTGTTCTGAAGCTTTTAAAGTCACTTAAATAAGTTAAAAATCTCACTAGATTAAGTGAAAAGCTGTATAACTTTGCTCACTAGGTTGCATAGAAAGAGAAGCTGCTCATTTCCAGGACGGTTAAGATTTTCTTCTTGTTAGAATTCCTTCTCTGGGTTTTCTTCATCTTTGTTTATAATTGTAGAGGCCACAGTTCAGTATTTCAGGATTACTCTTTTGGTGCATAAGAACAGCTGTGTTGTACAATTCATTAAACCAGTGACATGCTAATTTATAATGCTGCTTAGTAATTCTTCTGCAAAGCTGAAGCTTTCCAGTCTGGTACTTAAACTCTTGCATCTGAATGTAAATGTGATCTAAACAGAGTATTATCACATATAGTTATCTTTAGATTTCACTGGCATGGTATATGTTAATCAAACTGTATTAAAGTACTGTTACTTAATTAAAATTCCGTAGCATATTGTAGCACATGGATAAAATAATTACTTGAAACACTTTGCTTGAAAAGCTGACTGCTTAGACTCACAAAAATAAAAGCAGAAAATATTTGTTCTTTTTGTTTCAGTTAATTATTGATACACCAACTAGTCCAGTTACAAGTGGACTTCCACTTTTATTTGTCATCACTGTCACAGCTATCAAACAGGTGAGTAAATCAATGAGGGAAAAATGCAACTAAAGAGAATATTGTTATTTGGGTTGCATTTAATTTTTCCCTGCCTTTTTTGTGCTAGACATACAGAGTAATTACAATGAATTTTGACAGACTAATTTTATTTTTGCTTCTGTGGTTGAAGTAGAATGAGTTGCTGTAGTGTATATCCCCATAGTTCAACACAGGCTTCGAAATTTTCATCATTTTGGTGGTCTTGTGTTCCAAGGAATCATTTATGGTCTTGTGTTATCTCAGCACGCTTTGACTTTTGTTCATTTCTAAACAGCAGTCTACATTCTATTATGTTTTTTTCACAGAAACTTAAAAATACAAATTCATTCCTACTGTTGAGACTGTCTTAGCCTTTACAGTATGAACAGATAATAAAAATTATTTTGCTTCAAATCTTCAGTATATGCCAATTGCTATTTATGGCTCATAATGATAGATGCAGTACTTTCTCCATTTGAATGTGAAAATGAATGCGTGAAATAGAACTGTATTTTAGAAACCAGTTCTTGCCCCATCACAGAGTATAAAAGATCCTAAGAGAAGTTGCTCTGTTGAAAAAGAATGACATAATACAAGTAAGAAATTGTGAACATTTAGGAAAGTACTAAGATAGTTTTTCACCTACCTCCTTCATGCTGTAGTGGTTCAGCTAGCACGAGCACTGAAGTGTAGATGGGATCTTATTGAAGTTAGTGGGGTGTGCTAGTTTGAGCCTAGCTAGCATGTTTTGGTGAGAAGAACTAGATGATAGGCTGTAAAATGAAAACAATGGTGAGGTCTACTTCCCTCACAGTCTTGCTGGGATGTGTAAAGAAGAAAGGCAAAACAAAGATTAGGGCACTTGCTTCTTCTCTTCGCTGGGGAGCTTTGCCTGCTGGGAAGCTCGTGGCTGCTGGCTGGACTCCATCTTGCTTTCTAACCTCACCCTCCTTTGCTTGGCTGCTTCACCTTGCCTTTTAACCCTTTTGGCCGAACCTCCATTCTTCCTTGGGACTGGGGTAAGGTTGAGAGGGGTAGGGGGAAGGTGAGGGGTGGTTGAGAGCCCCTCCTGGGGACTCAGGTTTCTGGGAGGGGAATTGTGTTTGTATTACCTTTTTTACCTTGTATATTTCTGTATATAGCTGTATATACTGTAAATATCTGCTTGTAAATTGTGCCAGCTGTAAATATAAGCTTCATTCAAATTTCCAGAGCCGACTGAGTCTAGTCTGGGTGATTTCTAAAAGTGTAGGGGGTAGGGGACACCCAAACCATCACATCGGGTCACAGGTGAACATAGAATTTTTTGACTCATGTGGAGATACTTTGATCAGGTTTGCTTGTTACCACAGCATCTGATATNCAAGTAAGAAATTGTGAACATTTAGGAAAGTACTAAGATAGTTTTTCACCTACCTCCTTCATGCTGTAGTGGTTCAGCTAGCACGAGCACTTAAGTGTAGATGGGATCTTATTGAAATTAGTGGGGTCACAGGTGAATATAGAATTTCTTGACTCATGTGGAGATACTTTGATCAGATTTGCTTGTTACCACAGCATCTGATACTACAAATTTGATCTGGATCAGGAATGAGCTTGTGATTGCTCTTTTGTCGATTTAGCCAGAGCTGAATTTGTTGACTGTTGAAATTCTGGCCAGCTGCAGGATGACAGAAAGTATCTGATCTGGCACAAATGTTTCTAGTGCAAATTTCGCTAAATTTGAACTAGTAAGTGAGTCTATTAAGAAGAACTTTGCATGTAGAGTATACAACACTATTCTGCATTTGCTGTACCATCTTACCATAGCCACAGAGTAGCTTCTAAATATCTGGGCTCCTGAAGTAATAGTCACAAATTATGGTCTTCTCAAGGATTCAGTTGTGGTTTGACTTTTTGCCTTCAGTGCAATTTAATGATAGTTGCTCCTGTAGGACA
>WAAF01018847.1:56292-88166 GCA_013400475.1 Tricholaema leucomelas | reverse complement strand
CCCTATGGATGTGGTGAATAAAGTGGCCACTGTGGTGGAATCACTAACCAGAAGGAGACACAATCCTGCCTGTGTGGGCTTTTGGAAGATGGGCATTCCTGGGTACAGCCAAATTGTGAAACCTCTATTTGACGTTACCAGAAAGAGAAATAACTTTGAGTGGGGACCTGAGCAGCAGGTGGCCTTCAACCAGATCAAATGTGATGTGGTCCATGCCACGGCCTTGGGACCAGTTCAAACCTGCCCAGAGATTAAGAACATTCTCTATACAGCAGCTGGTGAGAATGGTCCTAGCTGGAGCTTATGGCAGAAAGCTCCTGATGAAACACGAGGCCACCCACTGGGGTTCTGGAGCAAGGCCTACAAAGGTTCAGAGGCCAATTATACCCCCACAGAGAAGGAAATCCTAGATGCATATGAGGGAGTTAGAGCCGCTTCTGAGGTGACTGGGATGGAGTCACCGCTCCTTTTAGCTCCAAGGCTGCCAGTTCTGACTTGGAGGTTTAAAGGGAAAGGTTCAACTCCACACCATGCCACAGATGCCACTTGGAGTAAGTGGATGGCTCTAATAATGATCTAGGGTAGGGTGTACCTGCCCATGGCAGGGGCTTTGGAACTAGATGATCCTTGTGTTCCCTTCCAACCTGACTGATTCTGTGATTCTACAACCTGCCTTGAAACAACCACAGTGACTGAAAGTTTTATGAGAAGCACAAGCTGAACTGATGCATTCATTTTGTAGGTGTTCTTCAATGGAACACCAGAGGCCAGCCCATCACAGATCACAGAATCAACCATATTGGAAGAGACCTCCAAGCTCATCCAGTCCAACCTAGTACCCAGCCCTGGCCAACCAACCAGATCACAGCACTAAGTGCCCCAGCCAGGCTTGGCTTCAACACCTCCAGCCACGGCCACTCCACCACCTCCCTGGGCAGCCCATTCCAATGCCAATCACTTTCTCTGACAACAACTTCCTCCTAACATCCAGCCTGAACCTGCCCTGCACAGCTTGAGGCTGTGTCCCCTTCTTCTGTTGCTGCTTGCCTGGCAGCAGAGCCCAACTCCAGCTGGCTACAGCCTCCCTTCAGGGAGTTGTAGATATCGATGAGCTCTGCCCTGAGCCTCCTCTTCTGCAGGCTGCACACCCCCAGCTCCCTCAGCCTCTCCTCACAGGGCTGTGCTCCAGGCCCCTCCCCAGCCTTGCTGCCCTTCTCTCAACACCCTCCAGCACCTCAACATCTCTCTGCAATGGAGGAGCCCAGAACTGGACACAGCACTCAAGGTGTGGCCTGAGCAGTGCTGAGCACAGGGGCAGAAGAACCTCCCTTGTCCTGCTGGCCACATGAAATGTGAATTCTTTTTACAAGCGGAGAGGGAGAGTGATGGAGGAGGAAACAGAAAGGCATGAAAACAGATGATTGGAGATGTTGCATCCCTCACCCTGGAGACTTTGCCACCCGATCACTGACCAGGTTGCACTTCTGCTCCTTTTCAGATAACATGGGAGTGCTCAGGACTTTTCATCTTTCCTGGCCCTATCAAGCCCTAAAGCACAGCAACACAACAGTGATACCAAACCCAGCTCAGACATACCTGAAGAAAAGATAATCGCAGGACTGATCCCAGATGTAGTCATTGAACAGCAACACACGGAAGTCACAAGCAGTACAACGTAGCTGGTCACAAGTTCTGGTTAAAAAAAAAGAATAAAATGCTCCAAGAGATTATCACAGAGAAGCAGAGGAGCTACACAGATGAGAAGTCTTCTCAAGTCCACTGCTTAATCAGAAATACCAGAAGCAAGGTTAACAACTTCTTTTACACCTCTGGCACATCCCTCATGGTTTGTGTCTTAACTATAGGCCCATGTACTATGTTTACGGGCTCTGAACATTACTAAACTCATAAAATAAGCTGATATTTTCTTATGTTCTCTTTGGTCCTCCTCACTGGTGTGTGTTTAGTAGGTTGAGAAGGGTTCTTCTCCCCCTCTACTCTGCCCTGGTGAGGGTGCATCTGGAATATTGTGTCCAACTCTGTGCTCCTCACGTCAAGAAGGAGCTCAGGGAACTGACAGAGCCACAAAGCTGCTGCAGGCAGTGGACATGTCCCTGCTGAGGAGTGGCTGAGGCAGCTGAGGCTTGGAACAGAGGAGCCTGAGGGCTGCCCGCATTCATGCTGCTAAAGATGTGCAGGGCAGTGTTGGGAGGACAGAGCCAGGCTCTGCTCAGGGACGGCCAAGGACAGGACAAGGGGCACTGAGTGCAAGCTGGAGCAGAGAAGGTGCCACAGGAACAGAAGAGAAAACCTTTTCAGTGTGAGCTCAGACAGGGGTGTTGAAACTAGGTATCTTGAAGGTTGCCTCCAGCCCAAACCATACTGTGAATCTTTGATCTCTCAACTCCTCAAACAAACAAAAGATGTAGTGGTCAGCAACAGACGACTGGAAGGGATCAGCTGATTTCCACTGCAGTTACAGGCAGCCACATCTTCAGATTAAAATAAGCCTGTTCTGTCCTCCTGTCCACTTCAGAGGCAAAAACACAGCTGTGAATAATGTAATGCCAGAGCAAGCACAATATTTTTTTGTCACACTTTCTTACCTTTTTGAAGTATTTGTTCCTATGCCAGATGGTGAAGCACTTCCACCCAGGTACACTGGACAGCATCTGCATGGATTTCAGGGAAAAAATGGTACAGCACAGCAAAACATTTCTGAGGCAGCTGAGCAACGCTCCTTCTAGATGAAGAGCCTGGCAGTTCTGACCTGGTGCTTGTTAATACAGGCAATGCTTACAAACTACACAAGTTAATCATTTCCTTACCAAGGTGTTCAAAGCAAAACTCTATGACAACAATCCCCTATAGCAAATACACATGGAACACACAGTGCAGCACTTGCTAAAGGTCCACATCCTTAAGGCAGAGTAAACTGCTGTTTAATTACTTGAGAATTAATTTAATGAGAAATCACTTTGAGCACACAAAAGCACATTATAGTTCTTCAGAATGAGCTCTTTATTTTCTTTACCTGGATTCACAGATTGCACTGGGTTGGAAAAGACCCTCAAAAGACATCTTGGCCAACTGCCTGCACTCAGCAGGGACACATCCAGTCTGATCTTCAATGCCTCCTACCATGGGGTCTCAATCCTGGGCAGCCTGTTCCAGTATTTCACCACTCTCACTGTGCAGAACTTCCTCCTGATGTCCATCCTAAATATCCCCTGCTCCAGTTTCAAACCATTGCCCCTTGTCCTATCACCACAAGCCCTTCTAAACAGTCCCTCCCCAGCTTTCCTGTAGGCCCCTTCAGATACTGAAATGTAGCTCTAAGGTCTCTCTTCTCTCCAGCCTGACCAACACCAATTCTTTCAGCCTATTTTCACAGCAGAGGTTCTCCAGCCCTCTGATCAGCTTGGTGTCCTCCTCTGAACCTGCTCCATCAGGTCCAAGTCTCTCTTGTCCCGGGGCTCTAAAGCTGGACACAGCACTCAAAAAAAACAAACCCCAGTATTCCATTTTAAAAGAATGACTCTCTAAATACTCAGTTTCTTAGTGTCAACAGAGATGAAACAGCAGCATTAGCACCCTGACAAGAAGCTATAATCACACTAGGTTCAACCAATACAAACATTCTTCACTTACCTTTTCTTGGGAGCCTGCAGAACAGCATCAGAGCTTTCAGCTGTTAGACCTGCAGAGTTAGACTTCAATTTCTATTTAAAAAGCAAACAAAGAAACAAAAAATAGCATTAGGGCAAGGTGACAACATTCTATTTTACTTAATAAACAGGAAATTTTCTCAGTCACAGAAAAAAAGGATGAAGAGTGTGGGACTTTTCTTACTCAGGTTTCTGTGAGGTGCTTTGAGACACAAAGAGCTGCTGCAGTTAAAAGGAAGAGCAGGCTTCCTCATTTCCAGCCCTGCCTGAAGGAATGCAACACCGCATGATCACTTTGACTTTACAGTCAGGACTTTCTATTTCATGCCTTCTTCTTAATACTTTTACTGTTAAACCTAGATTTAATTTAGGAAGCTTCTCCCTCCATGTTTGTGAGCTTTTGTTTTACTGAAAACACACCAAGGCCTTACATTAGTCACAAAGAGAAAATGTCTTTGAGAAGTTTCTTATTTGCTGCACAGAAACCAGTTTATTTGAATTCCAAGCTTCCAGATCTCAAATGGAAGTCCCAGGGATATAAAATGGAAAAGACAAGGCTTGAGGTCAGTGTATAAAACCACATGATGGTAGAAAACTACATGTCTGGTAGAAACCAGACAACGTAGCCAGACTCTTTGTGATGGGGCCCGCTGACAGGAGGAGAGGCAATAGACACAAACTGAAAGACAAGAATTTACAGCTGATGACATCAAAAAAACTACTTCACTTCTGAGGTGGACAGACAGGGAGGTTACTTAGAGAGACTGCAGAATCTCCATCCTTACAGATACTCAAAAGCTGTCTGGACACTGTTTTGGGCAACCCTAGGCAGTCCTGCCTGAGCAGAGAGCTGGGACAGATGATCTCCAGAGGTCTCTCTTCCAACCTCAGCCCTTCAGTGGTATTTAACACTATGCTCTACCTTGAATTAGTATTTCCTTTAGGTTTATTTTATTTAATATAATTTAGTTTAGAATTACTGCCTGGGTGGCCCCAGGCATCTCCTGGGCTTTACATCCTTCCTGTTCCTTACTACAGGATTGCTGCATTTTCCTTTCTGCTTTATCACAGACTCACAGAATGGTTTAGGTTGGAAGGGACCTCAAAGCTCATCCAGTTCCGACCCCCTGTGATAGGCAGAGACACCTCCCACCAGAATAGGTCGCTCAAGGCCTCGTCCAACCTGGCCTGGAACACCTCTAGAGAGGGAGCATCCACAACCTCCCCAGGCAACCTGTTCCAGTGTTTTATTTCCCAAGTTTATTCTACAGCTTGATTTAGTTAATTTCCACCCCCACTCTTTAAAACAGTTATAGTTTATGGTGCTTTTCTTTCCACTGCTGAAACTTATCTGTCCTGCCTTTCTCCAGACTCCTACTCACCAGAGGTGTTTTGATAAGGCTGCTGTCATTACAGATTTCAGCAATAATGTCATCTAGATCTTCTTCACTGCTGCCAGCTCTCCTTAGGAGTTTAGGTGATCTAAAACCCAAACAAATCAGCCTTCAGTTTGTAGCATGACCAGAGCAGTTGTAAGTTAAAACATAATTAAGACTTTTTTTCCCCTCCTCTTTAACATTCTGTACTACCTAAGGCAGGCCACCCAAATGATGACTGGACAGATGGAAACTGCAGGATGATGCCTTTCAGTCCCTGCTGAACTGCCCCATCACAGATCTCTCTTTTGCTTGCTTTACTTCCAACCACTTCCAATGCTGAATAAACCTATCACAATGCAACCCGTGGTGCACTTGATGAGCAATAAATTGGAACCCCCTGATTCTTCACATTAATTCTCAGCAGCAGGAACATGAAAAGGTCAGAGAGAGTTCTCTCCTCATGCTAAACAACTGCAGAGCTCCTGGAGCAATTCATGCCAAGCTGTGTGCATTCACTTGATTTCATGCAAGTGAGACATCTTGTCACTCAAATCTGATGTTTGCTAGCTCTTTGTCGAGGAAGGGGTGCACTGCTGCACCACTGAATCAGGAGCAAATCTACTGAGAATGAGGAAGACTCTGTGATTTAAAAAACCATTGTAATCTGATTGAGTACATCGAAGTGCTCAATCTAACCATTATGCAAACAAGAGGGACTTCCATTAATGTGGCTACAGGTGATGGGTCTGATGGGCTTGCATCAGTCATACAGCTATTTGATATCACAGTATCACAGTCTCACAGTATCATCAGGTTTGGAAGAAACCTCACAGATCATCAAGTCCAACCTTTTACCACGGAGCTCAAGGCTAGACCATGGCACCAAGTGCCACGTCCAATCCTGCCTTGAACAGCTCCAGGGACGGCGACTCCACCACCTCCCTGGGCAGCCCATTCCAGTGTCCAATGACTCTCTCACTGAAGAACTTTCTCCTCACCTCAAGCCTAAATTTCCCCTGGCGCAGCCTGAGGCTGTGTCCTCTTGTTCTGTCACCAGCCCATATTTAATCTGATGCGGGGCTACTCCCAAGACATAAAGGCTGCCTGAAGTAACTCGGCTTGCCGGCACACGAGCCATGTGTTTGAAGAGCCCACGTGTGGGGACAGCTGGCCAAGTCCCTCTGGTCCACAGACCTTCCAGTTAGGAGTCCAAGGCACCGAGGCACCAGTGAGGGAGGGCCAGGATGGCAGCCTGAGGGCAGGCAACAATGCCTGTGAGAGTCAGGATGGAGACCTGAGGGCAGGCAGACACCTTTGGGAACTAGGATGGAAACCTGAGGACAGGTAACAATGCCTAAGAGGATCAGGATGCAGATCCTAGGAGCAGTGTGGAAACCCAAGAACAGGCAATGATGCCTGTGAGGGTCAGGATGGAGACCCAAGGAGCAGTGTGGAAACCCAAGGGCAGGCAATGATGCCTGTGAGGGTCAGGATGGAAACGTGAGGGTAGGCAGCAGTGTGGCAGACTGCTTGGCTCTAGGCAGCAGTGACTCTGTCACAACCAAAACCTGCTATTTGGAACCATCATTTTGAAACTATGACATCTGAGGTAGCTTTATAAAAGCGTAGGATGTAAACGATGGGCTTGCTGTAGGAGATCTGTGTAACACAAAAAGTATCAGGAGAATTCCTAAAAGACTCAAGTAGCATCAGCATTAAATCTTTGATAACAGCATCGCTACAGCTCCTTCTGCCAGAAATGACAAGATTTATGGCTTGTTCTCTAGATATCGCAGGGTGTGTTACAGAGTTGGGCGCTCCTTGACCCTCACTCACAAGCACATCAGCGCAGCTTTTAGCGCCATATTTAATCTGGCGCTGGGCTACTCTCAAGACACAAAGGCTGCCTGAAGGAACTCGGCTTGCCGGCACAAGGCTCGTGTGTTTGAAGAGAAGCCAGACCGCCGGACAGCGCCGCGCTCCCCGGCCCTCGCTATTTTCGGTTCCGTAGGCGAGTCGCCGGCCGCCAGGCCTCATCCGCCCACAGGGCCGCCCCGGGCGGAACGGGTGGCGCGCCACCCCCAGCGACTGCCCTCTCGGCAGGGCGGAGCATGGGGGCGTCGGCACCGCCGCAGGACCGCTCACCTGCCCTCCTTCGCCCCTTCAGCCTCGCTGTCGCCGTGCCGGCGGCTGCCCGCCGCCCCCTGACCCGGCAGGCGGCAGAGCCGCCTCTCCACTTCGTCCAGTAACCGCTCCAGGTCGTCCGCCATCTTGCCGCCGCCAGCCGTTGCCAAGGCGGCCCTGCACAGCCCACGCCGGCCGGGGCGGAGTTTCCGCGCCCTGCGGGGTGCCGGGGGCGCTTGTGGAGGTCGTACAAGGCAGGGCCTCTGGCCCGTCCGGTTTGGCGGCGGAGAGCAGTGAACAGCAATGGAAGGAATAAAAAAGAAAAAGAACCAACCACAAAAGAAACACTTCCGACGTAGTCGGCAGGATTCGAACCTGCGCGGGAAGAACCCAATGGATTTCTAGTCCATCGCCTTAACCACTCGGCCACGACTACGCACGCGTCTGTGTTTACTCCTATATTATATCTAACTGTTCAAGGTGCTGCCCCGCCGATCTGGGCCGCGGCCTGCCTTAGGGCGAAAAGGAAATTAGCCTTAGCGAAGCGCCGCCGAAGCAGACTGATTCGGCGTTTCTTCGGCATAGATTGGGAAGATACATTGAAAGAATGGCTCCAGCACCCTTAGCGACAGGTATGTCCTCAAGCGTACCTGCCCAACAGCACCTGAGGCACTGTAGGCAGGCTGCAACACAGACGGGGAAGCCGAGCTTGAGGCTGGCCAGTTCCATCTGAGTGCAGCTGGTTTTGGAGGGAAGCAGCTGCGGCCTCAACGCCACCTCCCACTTGGCACTGGGGTTTCTGGGGTAGGCACAGCGGTGGTGCAAGGCCTCCCTGCCCTTGGCAGCTCAAGCAGGTTTTTTCTGTGTGTCTGCTTTATTTAGTGGGTTTGAGGAGGGTCCTATCAAACATGGGCTTGGCCATCGCTGTGTTCAGAAATCCAGACAGAAACCCAGTTCTGGAGCCCCTGTTACAAGAGGGTTATGGAGCAAAGCTAGGAATGAGTAGATTCAGACTGGATGTTAGGAGGAAGTTCTTCACCGTGAGGGTGGTGAGAGCCTGGAAGGGGTTGCCCAAGGAGGTGATGGAACTCTCATCCCTGAAGGTGTTTAAGGCCAGGCTAGATGAGGCTCTGGACAGCCTGATCTAGTGTGAGATGCCCCTGC
Organism: Tricholaema leucomelas; assembly: GCA_013400475.1. Lineage (NCBI taxonomy): Eukaryota > Metazoa > Chordata > Aves > Piciformes > Lybiidae > Tricholaema lacrymosa > Tricholaema leucomelas. The sequence goes on along the minus strand of WAAF01018847.1, from coordinate 79,831 downwards.
CCATGGCAGGGGGATTGGAACTAAATGATCCTTGGGGTCCCTTCCAATCCTGCCTGGTTCTGTGATTCTGTGTTGGAGGTGTCAGTTGCTGGGCTCCCACTGCAGGCTCCAGCCTCTTCTGCCTACAGAGAGAAACAGAAGGTTAGATGGCTCCAGCTGGTCAAGCAGCCAGTGCTGATGCTTCAAGACAAATGATGGAGGCCAGTACTGTCTGTTGCTGTATTTGAGGAGAACCCCAGGGAAGCACTTTAGAGAGAGTAAACCCCAAGCACTGCTGTCTCTTCAGGTCAGCTCGGCAGGATCAGTGCTTGCACACATGCACTGCCTCACTGCCAAGCCTGTTCAGCACTTGTCAGCCCAGGATGAAGTGGGGAGCTGCAGTCCTTGACAGCTCCCAGCACTGCTTCTCTGTTACAAGGTGTTTTACAATGCTCCTGGTATTCCAAGTAATGAGTTGCAAGCCCTGTTTGAATTCCCTCATCCTTAAGCTTTTATTTCATCATTCCATTTTCCTCCCCACGTATCTCGGGGCTCCATTAATACCCCAGCCTGTACCACGGCAGTGCTGTGAAGGGAGATATGTTGGGCAGAACAGTTGTGGCCCTTCCATGGCTTAATGTGATGGAAGAAACTGAATAGTATTGATGCTGCTCCAGCTCTTTTAAGTGGTCCCTTGGTCAGGACTCGGTGTCATGTAGGTAAATTCAATCCAGAAGAAGGAGATTTTTTTGGGGTGGAATTTTTACATTCATCTCTCGCAGCTGCGGAGAGTTTAAACTAATCACGATCCTCTCTGGTACGCTATCATCTCTGTAATTTGAAAAAGGCTCAGGAGCCCACAGGCTTGGAAAAGTCTTGAAGAAACTCTTGTCCTGCAGTACATCATCACATGTGAAAAAGCCCATTTGCTGTATCATCTTAAAGGAGCTTAAGAGTGCCAAAATCCAGTATTGCTCTGGCGCTCTTTCAAACGGCTTTAGAAATCTGAGTACATTCTCCTTTAGCTGCAAAACAGCTTCTTTCCCTTCCCATCAATCCTGTGGCTGTCAGTCTGTCTGCTGCAAGGTGCCAAAAATGTATGGAGTGTCTATGGGGTAACGGTGCCAAAGTCAGGGGCGCCTCAAGGCCTTCTCCTGTGAACCCACTGCAGCGTTTGTTCAGTTGGAAAGCATTTGAAACCAAAAAAAACAGGGAGGGGGGAAAGGCACAGACCTTTAAACCCCTAAAAATTGCAAAGGTTGCTGTTGTGCAGACTACTGCCTGCTGTTTAGATCCTTGTTGTTCAAAACTTCTGAAAGGCCTGATGCAATCAAAGGGACTTACTGGGTCAAACTGATTCCAGACCAGTCCCTGGAATCACACTGAGGTGAATCTGACATACTGGGCCTTCAGCTAAGCTGTGGCCAGGAGGAAGGAGTTGAGGTCATGGCCTGAATTTTGCTCACTGTTAGGAAATGAGTGAATCTGTTTGTACAAATCGTGCCTCCCTCTGACTGCTCAGGGCTTATACTGGTGCAGACAGAAAGGTTACTGGCTTCTGAGGGCTGGAAAGGTACCAAATGACCACTTTGTCTGATGTTGATAGTTAAAAAATTCCTTCCTTTTCATGCTTTCTCAGTCGATCCTTAGGAAGAGAGAACAAAAAGCTGGAAGGCTGTTCTGGGTAGAAGCTGTCATATTCTCTAATCCTCAAGCTACTGTAAACTGTCTCAGCAGTGATGATAAAACTGCATTTTGCCACCACCGTGATGAGGACAAAAAGGCTTCCTAGGGCAGTATGTTAACTGCCTCTTCTGTTTTCCCTGGTGTGCTAGTTTGAAGCTAGCTGGGATGTTTTGGTGAGAAGAACTAGATTACAGGCTGTGAAAGGGAAACAGTGCTGATGTCTACTTCACTCATAGGCTTGCTGAGAGGTGTAAGAACAAGAATCCAAATATAGATAAGGCTCTTCTTGTTGGGGCATTGCCTGAGCTGCACTTCTCTCTAGCCTCTCTGCTGTCTCTCTGCTTAATCCACTTTGCTTCCTAACCCCCCTGGCCGAACCTCCATTCTTCCTTGGGACTGGGATAAGGTTGAGAGGAGGGGGAGAAGGTGGAAGGGTGGTTGGGAGCGCCTCCTGGGGACTCAGGTTTCTGGGAGGGGAGTTGTGTTTCTGTATTGCCTTTTACCTTGTCTATTTCTGTCTATAACTGTACATACAGTAAATATCTGCCTGCATATTGTGCTAGCTGTAAATATAAGCTTCATTCAACATCCAGAGCCACTGAGTCTAGTCTGGGTGATGTCCAAAGTGTGGAGGGGCAGGAACACCCAAACTATCACACCTGGGATGCAGAGTGAGCCTTAATCGAGAGCAAGCAGAGCTTTCCTCAGCCCACTTCTCAGAATGATGAACTCTACTGGGCTCAGGTGATGATGGAGGTCAGCAGGGTGACAGGAGTAGCAGAGCTGTCATTCCTAATGCTACCTGCAGCCAGCCAGGAGGGACATTATGGCAGGAAGGCACTCTTCTGGTTTGTTTTCTCTTTTTCATATGGTTGTGACACATTGCAGCCCTTTCTGCCTTCCACCCACCTCGTGCCCCAGGAGGCAGTCTGAAGGTAGCTCACCAAGGCATGCTGCTGCCTCCAGCGAATGTAGAACCAGTCCAGCGTCTTGCTCCCAGCCACAGGACACTGCTCTAACCCTGTTCCTGGTCCCACTCCAGTGTAATACCGTTTTGAGTGACACTACACTTACTTTGCAGTAGTGGTGCAGTGCATCAAACGTGAGCAATTCAGGCTGAACCTAGACTCTTGGCCACAATTTAACAACTCTCTGGATGAAATTATTCTGTGTAAAGATATTAGATTGGGAGACAGCTTCTTGAAAGGCCACTTGGCAGCCGAAAGAGCAGTGTCAGCAAGATTCCTCCTGTAACATTGTTCCTTTGTAATGTTCAGAGACAGCCTTGGATCAGAGGACAGTTTAGTTTTGGACTTCACTGCCAATACTTCCCTCAAAGGTGGCAGCTCAGAGGGTGAGTTTTCAGTCTGGTTTGCTGGCACAGCTCCCTAACACATGAGGGACCAGATTGGCATCACGACTGAAACAACTTTCAGTCCCTTGAATTAATAATTTCAGGGCTGGGGTATGTGACCACCTACCACCTAGTCCTCGGGCTACCTAGTTCTCTTGCAAAGGAAGGGAAACCTGAGAAGAGCAGGGAGGTGTCCACAGTGACCATCTTGCTGCCAGGGGCAAACATTCTTGAGTGGATGTTACCTCACATGCCGATTTTCACAGGAATGTGATGGTGTGGTGCTTAACATCCAGTTGGCAGACAGTCACTAGTAGTGTTCCCCAAGCTAGGAGCAGGAGTGGAGCTACTGGAGGGTAGGAGAGCCCTGCAGAGGGACCTAGCCAGGCTGGATGGGTGGGCAGAGGCCAATGGGATGAGACTGAACAAGGCCAAGGGCAGGGTTCTACACTTTGGCCACAACAACCTCAAGCAGCACTACAGGCTGGGGACAGAGTGGCTGAGAGCAGCCAGGCAGAGAGGGAGCTGGGGGTGCTGAGAGAGAGATGAAGATGAGGCAGCAGTGCCCAGGTGGGCAGCAGAGCCAATGGCATCCTGGGCTGGCTCAGGAGCAGTGTGGGCAGCAGGACAAGGGAGGTTCTTCTGCCCCTGTGCTCAGCACTGCTCAGGCCACACCTTGAGTGCTGTGTCCAGTTCTGGGCTCCTCCATTGCAGAGAGATGTTGAGGTGCTGGAAGGTGTTGAGAGAAGGGCAGCAAGGCTGGGGAGGGGCCTGGAGCACAGCGCTGTGAGGAGAGGCTGAGGGATCTGGGGGTGTGCAGCCTGCAGAAGAGGAGGCTCAGGGCAGAGCTCATTGCTGTCTGCAGCTCCCTGCAGGGAGACTGTAGCCAGCTGGGGTTGGGCTCTGCTGCCAAGCAGGCAGCAACAGAAGAAGGGGACACAGCCTCAAGCTGTGCCAGGGCAGGTCTGGGCTGGCTGTTAGGAGAAAGTTGTTGGCAGAGAAAGTGATTGGCATTGGAATGGGCTGCCCAGGGAGGTGGAGTCGCTGTGGCTGGAGGTGTTGAAGCCAAGCCTGGCTGGGGCACTTAGTGCCATGGTCTGGTTGATTGGCCAGGGCTGGGTGCTAGGTTGGGCTGGTTGAGCTTGGAGGTCTCTTCCAACCTGCTTGATTCTGTGATTCTATGATTAATACACAGCAAAAAAAAAAAACAACTCTAAACTTGTCTGGGGGCCTTTTAATGAACCTGGCATAGTCCTGAGAGCTGCTTCTCGTCATGACGTTTTGATTCCAGTAATTTCTGGAAAAAAACCTCAGCCTATTGGCTTGTAATGGCTGTGTATGAAGAAGGTCACACCTCCAAATCAGTGATAATTATGTGTAACTTCAAATTAAAATGGTGTTGCCAGGCATTCGGTGGTTCAACTGCAACCTGATTCCCTGACACAGGAGGTTCTGTCCCTGTAAAACAGGGCAGAGGAAGGCAGGCGGTGAGCAAGCAGCTTTAGTGCAGTGGAAACATCTCATCACCAGTCAAAAATGTTTCCATTTGAAGGACAGAAATAATCATTAGTGGTAAAGGTGAAATAGTTGGTGTGCCAGGAAGGACCTAAGCTGTGGAACATGAGGGCTAAGGAACAGGCTTCCAGCAGAGGACTTGGGCTGTTTTGTTGTTCCTAGTTGCTGCTCATTAGCTGTAGTGAGAGACAGCGCATGAGAGCATCCTAGCTGAGGGACACACGAGCTGAAACCAAAACAGTGACAGTGATACTTCACCCTTTCCAAGGGTGGAAAGTGACTTTCAGGGATGATTCTCCAGGCAAGCTGTCTGCAGAGTGGGTTAAGAACAGCCCTGAAGAAAGAGACTTGGAGGTGTTGGGTGCTGAGCAGCTACCCAGCAGCCAGCAGTGCCTTCATGCAGCCCAGCAGGCAGCTGTGTGCTGGGCTGCAGCCAGAGGAGTGTGGGCAGCAGGGCAAGAGAGGGGATTCTGCCCCTTGGATCTGCTCTGCTGAGACCTCACTTCCAATCCTGCCTTCAGTTTTGGTGTCCCCAGCATAGGAAGAACACAGAGCTGCTGGAATGAGTCCAGAGGAGGCCACAAAGATGATCCAAGGGCTGGAGCACCTCTGCTGTGAGGACAGGCTGAGGGAGCTGGGGGTGATCAGCCTAGAGAAGAGAAAGCTTCAGGGGGACCTTAGAACTGTTGTGTGTGTGAACTCCACACTAATATCCTACTCCTTATCAAGAGAGATGCAAATTTTTCTTCCTCTGTCTCTGTGATGCTGCATCTCAAGGAGCTGGAGGTGGCAGTTGACAGGGTTGGTCTTCCTACACATCAGGTTGCAGATTACGCTCCTTTGTTCCCCTGCATGGCATTTGCATGGCCTCTTTTTCTCAGAGGAACTCTGTTGCATGACAATGTATGGCAGGAGAATCACCCCTGTGTGACACCAGTGGTGTTCCAATGTGTGATTTTGGACAGGCTTTTGCAGTTAAAAGGGCTTAGAAGAATGTCAACAGGAACCACCTCTTTTGCACCTGGATGCTTCTTCCTCGTAGCTCTCTCTAGGAGCTCACTAAATGCTAAAAGGATCACAGAATCACAGGATCTTAGGGGTTGGAAGGGACCTCCAGAGATCATTGGGTCTAACCTCCCTGACAGAGCAGGACCATAATCTAGTGCTGAAACAAATCCAGACAGGGCTTGACAGTTAGGAGACTCCACAGCCTCTCTGGGCAGCCTATGCCAGTGCTCTGGGACCCTTACAGTCAAGAAGTTCTTCACGTTGAGGTGGAACTTCCTGTGCTGTAGTTTATACCCATTGCCCCTTGTTCTCACAGGGCACAAGTAAACAGAGCCAGTCCTCTTCTTCTTGACCCTCAACCCTCATATGTATACAAGTATTGATTAGATCCCCTCTGCATCTTCACCACACCAAAAAGCACTGGATCCCTCAGCCGCTCCTCACAGGGCAGTGCTGCAGCCCCTTCATCATCTTTGTAGCTTTCCCTTGGACTCTCTCCAGTAGATCCCTGTCCCTTCTGAACTGGGGAGGCCAAAACTGAATGCAGTATTCCAGGTGAGGTCTCACCAGGGCAGGGTAGAGGGGGAGGAGAACCTCCCTGGATCTGCTGTACACACTCCTCTTAATGCCCCCCAGGACCCCATTTGCCTTGGCCACCAGGGCACATTGCTGTGCCATGCAGAACTTGTCCACCAGCACTCTCAGGCCCTTCTCCACAGGGCTGCTCTCCAGCAGATCACCTCCAAGCCTGTACTGGTGCAGGAGATCTTCATGTCTGTAAATCAGTAAATGAAGTTTGCATTTGGACTGAAATGAAAGAGTTTTCCCAGGGCGGTTAACACAGCACAGGTTTCACAAAGGGGAATGGTGAAGGGCAAAATGAAAACTTAGAACCGCACTGATGGCAACAGGGTCAGGGTTTCACTTAGAAGCTTAAAAGCCATCCCACCTCATTGCAATGGTCCTGGCTTTTAACAGTGGTAGCTCTGCTGCCAGCTCCAAGCGCTACGGCCCAGCAGAGGGCATTGCAGGGTGGCATTACTGGATTTTAGGACGCTCTTACCAGGAGGCAAACTGAACTGCAAATTTATTTTAAGCACCTCCACTGGGAATGTAGCATATTGCTTATTTAAAACCAAAGATGCTGCTGGCAGGCTCTGCACTTGGAAGATGAAGGGGAAATTTCCTTGCCCTCTAGGCTGCCTGATGCTCAAAAGAGAAAACTAATGGCAGAGAGCGTTTGCTCTTCAGTAGCTCTATCACACAACTAGTTTTCCTCTTCTAAATGACATTGCAGGCTTGTTTCAGGCTGAGACCCTCCTGACATTCTGTAAAAGATAGTGAATGTTTTTCACTTTTAAACCATTTTAACAGATTTAAACCATTTAAAACTCCCCTTTAAAAACAAAATACAAAATTAAAGTGATGTGGGCAAAATGGAGACGAGAGAAATGTCTGCAACTACCTGAAGGGACATTGTGTAGAGGCTGCTGCTGGGCTCTTCTCACAGGTCATTGGAGACAGAACAAGGGGGAATGGCCTCAAGCTGAGGCTGGGGAGGTTTAGATTGGACATTGGGAAGAAATTTTTCATGGAGAGAGTGGTCAGAGACTGGAATGAGCTGCCCAGGGAGGTGGTGGAGTCACCCACCCTGGATGTGCTTAACAGTCATTTGGATGTGGTGCTTAGGGATATGATTTAGGGTGAATCTTGTAGAGTAGGGTTCTAGGTTGGACTTGGTGATCCTGAGGGGCTTCTCCACCCTGGATGTTTCTGTGATCCTCTGTAGATGTGGGTGACAAACAGAATTTCAGAAAGTGGATCCAAGAAATGAATTTTTACCCAAGACAGGGGTATGCCAGCTGTCAAACCAAGAAGCTGTAGGGTCCCCAGCTACCCATGGGCACTTCACAGCCTTCAGTGCCACGTTTCTTTCTTTCCTAGCATCTCTGCTCCATGCCTTGCAGCCCCCCTGCTCATTACAGGGGCACATCAGGAGACAGAGAGTGATCTCGCTACCATGCAGAGCGGACAAAGTGTCCTCTGATCCTGTCCCCATGTCCTGGCCAGCCCTATCCCAAAACAGCAGTGCCAATCCACTTTTTAGAGGCAGTGGATTTGCTGTACATGATCAGATTGAGTCCACAAAACAGATAAACTAGAAGACAGGAGGTCCCACCTCAACATGAGGAGACACTTCTTTGTGGTGAGGGTGCTGGAGCACTTCAACAGCCTGCCCAGAGAGGTTGTGGAGTCCCCTCTGCAAACTTTCAAAGCCCACCTGGATGTGTTTCTGTGTCACCTGCTTAGGCAGTCCTGCTCTAGCAGGGTGCTTGGACTGGATGATCTCTGGAGGTCCCTTCCAACCACATGTCTTGGAAGAGAAGAGTGAGTGATTGAAGGCAGAAAGGGAAGATTGAGAGGTGTGTGTGGAGCAGCATTGTGTTCTCTTGTTCAGCACTTGCTCCTTGGCAGGTCACAAGATGATGCAGCACATTTGGAAGCTGCTCCAGGTGAGGTGCTCAGGAGGTTGTATCCTGCCTGAGTTCCTTGGGTAAAATCAGGACAGAAGTACTAAGAAAGTTTCACCTGTCCTCTTGCTCACAGGATCACAGAGGTTGGAAGGGACCCAGAGAGATCGAGTCCAACCCCCCTGCCAGAGCAGGCCCATGCAATCTAGCTCAGGTTGCAGAGAAGCACATTCAAACAGGCCTTGAAAGTCTCCAGAGAAGGAGACTCCACAATCTCTCTGGGGACCCCATTCCAGTGTCTCTTAATGAACCCTTGATGAAGTGGAATAGTCGCAGAGCTGCAACATAGTTATGTGCTGCAACGAGAAACACAGAATTAAAAGAGTGCAGATGGGCAAGAGTTAAAAAGTAGATTCTCGCACCTTGATTTTTGAGAGCCTTCTCACTCAGCTTAGTTTACAGTGTTAAAAGCCAAGGGGCTTGAAGAGAGCCAAGGTCCTGAATTTGAATTTCAATGAACTCTACTAAGGGAATGGTTGGGGGTACTTTATAAATACCCTAAAAACACCTAATAGGCATTCTGCTCGGGAGGACCTCAAAGGACCAGAACCTTTCCTACAGTTTAACAACACCTTTCTCCATAAAACTAGCTTCAAGAGAAATTCCCTGCATTCCCATGCTGAGCACTTAGCAGTCTTTGCAGTAAATATAGCTTATAACCATAAAATTAAGGTTATGTAGACTTGTAACTTTTTATATTGTACTAGCTCTGTGGGCTGCTAGCAAATTTCTACCGAGGTTGCTGTCTTGAAGTCTGCAACAAATTACAGGAGTAAAGCAAGGGGAAACAAAATGCAAACCAGAAAACAGCCTTCCCCTCTTTAAAACAGGCACCTTGGCAGAGCAAACAAAGGGAAGAGGAATTCACCATGAAATTCACAACTTCTCATGCTCTACAATTTCAGCTTCCCTTAACGTAGTCCTTTGTGCTGTACAGCTGGCTGATGTGGCTGTCATTGCACTCCTGATGTGTTTCATGGCTGCAGAACAGCTTAAGAAAGGGCAATAGATCTCGTCTATAACCAGCAGTGTGTTCTTGGCATGCTGCCCTTGAGATCCTGGCAACCTGTGCCAGGTAAAGCTCAAATGTTGTACAGAATTTAGATGATTTTTTTTTGCAGGGGTGTGCTAAAAACAGGAGGTTTTGTGGAGCTGCATCTTTGCAGGTCATGTTGGGGCTTGTGAGGTTTGCAGGGCCTTCTGGTGTGTGCACTGCTTTTCTTCTCTGGCTTTACAAGGCCTAGGGACCTTTGGCCTGCCAACAATGGAGCTGTGGATGAAAAACATAATAAAGGTAGCCTGGGGTTTTATCAGCAGGGACTCTGCAGTCAAGGTGTCTCAGCTTTTGGGTTTCTGAACAGGAACTTTTCAAGGTGGTCTGCTTGTATGAAAATAAGTGGGCAGAATTTTGTGGAAATCAGCCCTTTCTAACATAGATTTGTGACTTTCTCCCAGTAGTTGTCTTGAAAACTTTGATGGTCAAGAAGCCCCTTTCCTGGAGATATTCAAAGTGAGGCTCGATGGGGCTCTGAACAACCTGGTCTAGTTGAGGATGCCCTGCTGACCGTGGCAGGGCTTTGGCTGGATGAGCTTTGGAGGTCTGTTCCACCCCAAACCCTTCTGTGATTCTATGAAGTTGGAAGCAGAAGTGCTGAGGTAGGGACAGGCTGAGGCCTGCTCTTACCTCTGCCTCAGAGTGGATCCAAAGAAAGTTTATGGTGATAGGCATTTTATAACTATAACGAACTATAACTATACCTATAAAACTATATAACTGTAACTAACTGTAACTATAACAATACCTATAACTATACAACTATAACTAACTATAACTATACCTATATATAGCTGTAACTATAACTATACCTGTAACTGTACAACTATAACGAACTATAACTATACCTATAAAACTATATAACTGTAACTAACTGTAACTATAACAATACCTATAACTATACAACTATAACTAACTATAACTATACCTATATATAGCTGTAACTATAACTATACCTGTAACTGTACAACTATAACGAACTATAACTATACCTATAAAACTATATAACTGTAACTAACTGTAACTATAACAATACCTATAACTATACAACTATAACTAACTATAACTATACCTATATATAGCTGTAACTATAACTATACCTGTAACTGTACAACTATAACGAACTATAACTATACCTATAAAACTATATAACTGTAACTAACTGTAACTATAACAATACCTATAACTATACAACTATAACTAACTATAACTATACCTATATATAACTGTAACTATAACTATACCTGTAACTGTACAACTATAACTAACTATAACTATACCTATAAAACTATATAACTGTAACTAACTTTAACTATACCTATACCTGTAACTACACCTGTAACTAACTATACCTATAAAACTATGTAACTATAGCTAACTGTAACTATAACTAACTGTAACTATAACTACACCTATAAAACTATGTAACTAACTCTATACCTACAACTAACTCTACCTGTAACTAACTCTGTAGCTAGTGTTTCTGGTGATGGGTGTTTTGTGTCTGTATCTGTGTAAGTATCTAGACACAAGGAACAGCCTCGTTGCCCACAAAGCTTCAGTTCCAACCCCCCCCATAGGCAGGGACACCTCCCACTAGAACAGGTCGCTCAGGGCCTCATCCAACCTGATTTTGAACCCCTCCAGGGAGGAGGCATCCACAACCTCCCTGGGCAACCTGTGCCAGTGTCTCACCAGCCTCACTCTTAAGAATTTCTTCCTAATCTCCAGTCTAAATCTGCCCTCCTCAAGCTTCAATCCATTCGCTCTCATCCTCTCACTACAAGCCCTTGTCAAAAGTGCCTTCCTGGCTTTCTTCTAGTCCCTTCAGGTACAGGAAGGCTGCTCTGAAGTCTCCTTGGAGCCTTCTCCTCCCTTGGCTGAACAGCCCCAACTCACTCAGCCTGTCTTCATAGGGGAGGTTCTCCAGCCCTCTGATCATCTTTGTGGCCTCCTCTGGACCTTCTCCAGCAGCTCCATGTCCCTCTTATGCTGGGGGCCCCAGAACTGGGGCAGTGCTGCAGGCGAGGTCTGAGCAGAGCAGAGGGGCAGAATCCCCTCCCTGTGCTGCTGCTCTCCCTGCTCTGGCTGCAGCCAGCACACAGCTGGCTCTGGGCTGCCAGCAACCAGTGCTGGCTCCTGCAAAGTTTGTCACCAACTGACACCCCCAAGGCCTTCTCCAGACTGTTCTGGAGCCACTCCTTGCCCAGCCTGGAAATGTGCTTCTCTAGAATATACATTTTAATGAGTTTTCTTTTTCCTTCTTGACTTCCATGCATTTACCAGTAGTCTGCAAAGGTCTAAAGGACAAGAACACAAATTTACTGCAGTTGCATCTAACTCATGACCCAGAAGGGCCATGAGGGACCCAGAAATAAACAGTACTAACCCTTATGGAGCCAATCTCACTTTCTTTCTTCTGATTAAGGGGCATTGCAAACTTACTACATGTCTCAAATTAGCAATCTCTCTGTGAAGCATGGAAACTAGACTCTGAAACACCTGCTGGTAGCTAGGATGAGGTAGTGTGTGTGCTTTCCTGTTACTGGGTAAAGTCACCCAAGCAGCCTTTCCATAACTGAGCACTGACATGAATTATCTCCCTGTGAGCATGCCAGAGCTCATCACCTGCTCTTGATAACCTAAATACAGCAGGATGTCTACAGCTGAAGGTCACGCTCCAGTTAGGTTTTAAGTACCTAAAACTTAGATGGGTCTTAAGCAGCTCAAGGGAGGCAGCAGCATCAGAGATGGAGCTTTGAGGATTTTGCAAAGGCTGCCTAATTCTGGTTTTAATCTCATATTTCCTCAGTTGTCTGCAGTTCTGCTGCTAGGCAGGCTCTGAGCCATTAGTCCTACTATCTAAACCAGGTGGGGATCTAGAAGTAGGTCTGCAAATGGGAAGGTCTTCTAGAGGTTCTCAGAGCCCAGATCTCAGGGACAAAATCCGTAAACCCTGAAAAGGTGCTAAGAGACTCTCCTTTCACAGGCTGCAGCTGTATCTTCTTTTACAAGTGTGCGTTGAGCATAGAACTCCACTGCTGAGGGCTCTCTACCTCATTCCCTACAGGTCCCCAGTGCTGCTGACCTCCTGTCCTCTTCCCACACACACTGGCTGTTCACTCAGTCATTATCTTCACAGGATCACAGAAACGTTCAGGTTGGAAAAGCCGTATCATTAACCCTACTCTGCAAGGTTCACCCCAAACCATATTCCCAAGCACTACATTGTCCTGGAGTCCCGTATACCTTGAAATTCCTCTCCCTCTGTGGTTTGAATGGGAGAGGAAAAAGGCACGAACAGACCTGTTTCCCCCTCCCCTGCCCTGCAGGCGTGAAGGGGGGGAGCAGGGGGACCCTTCTGGCACAAGGGGTGCCCCGTGCCAGGCCCACGCTGCACTCGGCTGAGCATTGGCTGTGTGCTTTTCGTGCCTAGGAAGTGGTAACTCTGCTCTTTGTCCAGGAAGGGTATAAATATTTGGGGGACTTCCCGCCTTGGGGTGTTCCCGCCTTGGGGCGCTCCTGCCGTGGAGTTCGTTCCTGCCTTGAAGTGTTCCCGCCTTGGTGTGCCTGCCTTGGAGTTCTTCTCCCCCCAGCCTGGATAGCTTCTACACAGGGAGTCTTTGACGCTCCAGAGACAAGCTCTGAAGGACTTCACCTTAAGCACCTTATTGTGCAGCTTTATCGCTGTTTAATGACCCTGAAGGTTTCTGAAGAGTCCGCGGGACAGCCCTTTGAATCGTCCTTCTTTCAAGCCAGCTCTGTCGTGAGTGGCTTATGGCTCAGCCTGATTTGATAGTGGGGAACGCTATATTTAATAGCTAAGCCTTTCCCAACTCCTGACTTCAAATTAGTCAAGTTTACTTGTGGCATCCTATTGTGTAGATATTCTCAAGCAACTAAGAAACAAACCTGCTAATTAAATCTAAATTCTCTTCTGTACATAGTTTTGGGGGCGGGTTTGCGGGAAAATAAAAGAACTCTATTTTTATAAAATTCCTGACTCGGCCAAATAAATTCCTGCCTCCATAACACACATCCAAAACGACCTTCAAACACCTCCAGGGTTGGTGACTCCGCCACCTCTCTGGGTAGCACGTTCCAGTGCCTGACCACTCTTGCTGGAAAAAAAATTCCTAATACCCAGTCTAAACCTGCCCAGTGGCAGCTTGAGGCCATTCCCTTTTGTTCTATAACTAATTACCTGTGAGAAGAGACCAGCACCAACTTCTCCACAACCTCCTTTCAGGTAGCTGTAGACAGCCATGAGGTCTTCATCCACTCTGGCACCCACTTGGGCCATTCACTGATGCCCATCTAGTATCTTCTGTGTGTCACCTCCCAGCCTTGGGACCTGGCAATATTTTGGGAGAAAGAAGGGCAAAAATTTGTCCCTAGAAATAAGACATAGTGGGTGGAGGCTGAGGGCAGAGAGGAAGGAGGAGAAGCTGCTGTGCTTGCAGGCAGGATCAGGAGAGGAATGAGGGGTGGCTGAGACTGTCAGACTGCCACAAAGCAGTGGAGTGGCTGGGTCTTGGCTGGTGCTTGCTGACTGTGGTGAGACTCAGGAATAGGTTGCCAAAAGTGGTTGTGGGTGCTCCCTCCCTGAAGGTGTTCAAGGCCAGACTGGATGAGGCCTTGGGCAGCCAAGGGTAGTTGAGTGGTGTCCCTGCCCATGGCTGGGGGGTTGGAGCAGGTCATCACTGAGGTCCCATCCAGCCTGAGCCATTCTGTAATTCTCTGTGATGTGGACCAGAATTAAACTCTGAAGTGGCATGCTCTGATTTTGCTGCCTGTCAACTCTAGGTTTGGATAAAAGCTTTACAGCTTCTAGAAACTTCTTTACATGCAAAAAGGGTACACAAGGGCTTGAAGTGCTGGGATGAAAGGGAATGGCTTGGAGCTTGGGCAGGGCAGATTGAGAGTGGAGAGGAAGAAGAAGTTCTTTGCAGTGAAGGTGGTGAGACACTGGCATGGATTGCCCAGGGAGGTTGTGGATGTTCCCTGGAGGTGTTCAAGGCCAGGCCAGATGAGGCCTTGGGCAGCAAAGTATAGTTGAGTGGTGTCTCTGCCCTTAGTGGGGAGTTGGAGTAGATGATCTCTAAGGTCCCATCCAGCCTGAGCCATTCTGTGATTTATCACAGGCTACATTTATCCAAAAAACAAGGCAGGGAAACCCCTCCTATTCCTCCAGGAGAACAAACTGGGGTGATTTCCTCTTTTATTGGAGACCAATGTGTGAGCAGTCTTTTATGCTTACACCCAAGCATGAAGCTCCTGTATGATTCTGAAGGCAGATTATTAGTTTTGGTATAGTTTTAAAGGGTATTTTTTGTCCTTCGTAGAGTCATAGATTCAACCAGGTTGGATGAGACCTCCAAGCTCATCCAGTCCAACCTAGCACCCAGCCCTGTCCAGTCAACCAGACCATGGCACTAAGTGCTCCAGCCAGGCTTGGCGTCAACACCTCCAGGGATGGCGACTCCACCAGTTCCCTGGGCAGCCCATTCCAGTGGCTGGTCCTTACATATGTCCTAAATGGTCCTTACATATGTCTATGCTGTATACACGCAGGGAGAACCAAGACTGGCCAATGAAGGCTGAGCTGCAAAAGCAAATGTGTCCTCTGAATGTCAAATGTTTCCATAATCATATAATCATTTTATAATCATTCTGATGAATTATGATTGTTCTCCAGGCAAGATATTGCAACATCTGCACAACTGCACCTGCAGCAAGGCTTTATTTTCTCTACAGATCTGATGGAAAATGACATTTGTGGATTATTACACTTTGGGGTTTTGATTTTCATTTGTTTTGGTTTATGTCAGGAGTTTTCCATTATTCATTCCAGTTCCCTTAGGACAGCACTGGAGCCTTGAGTATTAAATGTGTTAACACGCAGTTTATGAAAAGAAGAGAAGTGTTGGAGAAGGCTGAGCTCTGCAGCCACTGGCAAGTGGAGAGAGAGAAAGTTTTACAGTTGAGTTAAATCTTAATCACAGTCACACTGGTATAAATCCAGAGTGACTCCACAGGGAGCTTAATGAGGACTTGACCACACTGGTGCTGAATTAAATATAGCTTGTGCCTAGCAAAGAATCACAGAGTATGTCTGGTTGCAAGAGACCTTTGAGATCATCCAATCCAACCTTTGGCCCAGCACCAAAGGGTCAACACCAAACCATGTCCCTCAGTGCAAGGTCACACACTGCTTAAACACCTTCAGGGATGGTGACTCCAGCACTGCTCAGGGAAGTTGTGGCTGCCTCCTCCTTGGGGGTTTTCAAGGCCAGGCTGGATGTGGCCTTGAGCAGCCAGGTCTAATTGAGAGGTGTCCATGCTCATGGCAAGGGGGTTAGAGTAGATGCTCTGTAAGGTCCTTTCCACCTTAAGCCATTCTGTGATTCTAATGACCCTAGAAAGAAAGGGAATAGGGTGTGAAGACATTGTAGGAACTACACACTTTGCCCAGGTTGTGTTTTCCCCTTTGTGTACATCGAGTCAGGGAAGAATATACCACATAGGAGAATGAGTGAGCCTAACACATCTAACATCATGCTTATCCCTGGCACGCTTTCCATCGTGAGTTTAAAACTCTGCTCCACAGGCTTACAGCACTTGCTTTGATTTGTTGCCAATATTTGCTTAAGCAAATTGAAGAGCTCATGGTGTAGGGTAGAAAAAGTGATAAATTGGCAAAAGTGGAGTAAATGTTAATGCTAATTCATGTTGTTTTGTTGTGGTTTTTTTCCCCATCAGAAATCTGAAGAGCTCGGTCTCATGTCTGATAACTTGAACATCTTGAAATGAAGACACATGAGCACAGAACACAGTAAGTCAGTCACTTCTGATAGAGGAGGCCAGTGAAAATATTTGCCACACCTGAACAGGCTTTGCTGAAGTGTTTTTACTGGATTCACTGAATCACAGTTCATTAGTGTTCTAAACTAAAGATCACCAATGATTCTGTTCAAATGTGAGAACTGAGAGGCTGAAGCCTGCTGCCAGAAAGTGCCAGCAGCTCCAGTGGTGGCTTCAGGGCAGAATTTGGCTCATTGTAGTTCTTTTAGCAAGTTTTCTACACTGGAATTGCTTTTCTTAGTGCCTATGTGGAGAAAACCCCCTCAGAAACTGCAATTTCAGAGCCATGAGCCACTTAATACAGATGGTATTCCATAACCATGGCTGGGAGGCACTTAATGCAGAGAGAATTCCCTGCCCATGGCTGGGAGGTGGGTGATCACTAAGCCACTTGGTGTGGATGATCTCTATAGGTCCCTTCCAGTCTAAGCCATTCTGTGATTCCATTCTGTGACTCTGTGATGTGGACCAGAATTAAACTCTGAAGTGGCATGCTCTGATTTTGCTGCCTGTCAACTCTAGGTTTGGATAAAAGCTTTACAGCTTCTAGAAACTTCTTTACATGCAAAAAGGGTACACAAGGGCTTGAAGTGCTGGGATGAAAGGGAATGGCTTGGAGCTTGGGCAGGGCAGATTGAGAGTGGAGATGAAGAAGTTCTTTGCAGTGAGGGTGGTGAGACACTAGCACAGGTTGCCAGGGAGGTTGTGGATGCTCCTTCCCTGGAGGTGTTCAAGGGCAGGTTGGATGAGGTCTTGGGCAACCTGTTCTCATGGGAGGTGTCCCTGCCCATGGTGGGGAGGTTGGAACTGATTGATCTTGAAGTTCCCTTCCAACCTAAACCATTCTATGGATGTATGGTTATATCTGAATGATGTATTATTATATGGGGATATATTATTATTATATGGAGCATATAAATTACTGGAAATAGATTTAGTGTCTCTAGACTCACTTTTGCAGGACCATGCTGTGTATTTCTGCAGCCATACTGGTTAATCTGCAGATATGGAAGCTGCTTAGTTCACATGAAAGCCATTAACTGTACAAAAAAGCAAGCTAAAAATGCTGATTTGAACAAAAGCAGAAGGTCAGTGATGCACCAAACTCACACATTCTGGTATCTTATTGCTTACTACTTCTAGGTGGAATCCTGGATAGTTAACTGAAGCTCTCAGTCCCATGAGATGCTGTTCTCAGACCTCTTAATGGTGTCCATTAATGTGGGGACACTTAATTACTTTTTCTGAAAGGCTGTTCATGGAAATTAGGCTTCATCATGGATATTTATTAGGTATTTGTATTAGGTATTTTAGTAAGAAATGTAAATTGTGAACAGAGAAAGTAGGCAAAAGAACTGTGGCCAGCAGATGGAGTGAGGTGATTCTGCCACTTTGCTCTGCTGAGACCTCGACTGGAGTGCTGTGTCCAGATCTGGGGCCCTCAACACAGGAAGCACATGGACCTGATGGAATGGATCCAGAGAAGGCCATGAAAAAGCTCAGGGGGTGAGAGCAGCTCTGCTACAAGGACAGGCTGAGGGAGCTGGAGATATTCAGCCTGGAGAAGAGGAGGCTCCAGGGAGACCTATCAGCAGCCTGCCAGTACCTGAAGGGGGCTACAAGAAGGCTGCAGAGAGACTGGTTGCAATGGTCTGCAAGGACAGGACAAGGACAATGGCTACAAAGCAGAGAAGAGCAGATTTAGATTGGATGTCAGGAACACGTTCTGCACTGTGAAGGTGGTAGAACACTGCAACAGGTTGCCCAGAGAGATGGTTGAGGCCCCATCCCTGGAGATATTCAAGGTGAGGCTTGACAGGGCAGGGCTCTGGGCAACCTGATCAAATGGAGGATGTCCCTGCTGACTCTAGGAAGACATTCAAGCTGAGGCTTGACAGGGCTGTGGACAACCTGATCTAGTGGAGGATGTCCTTGCTGACTCTAGGGGGTTAGATTGGATGATCTTTGGAGGTCCCTTCCAACCCATACCATTCTGTGATTCTGTGTAAAGAGGGCATTGTGAAATCACTGATTTCACTTCTCTGCCTAGACCTTGCAGGGGTGTAAAGCTCAGGTAATATTGTCACCAGGTGGGGTGGGTAAAACCAAATAGAGCCCTTGAATGGCAAACAGCATGTAACAAATAGCAAAAGAAAGAACTGAAGTGAGTCACTTGAGAACAATATGAACAGCTGAAATATGTTCACTGACAGGGTTATTTGAACAATTGTGAATAACAACCAGCTGAATTGAAGTCAAAGTTTGTCCATAATAATTCACAAAGAGAACAAAAGGCTTAATCCACTAAATAAAACATTTGCTGTGAGAAGCCTGCTCAGATCTAGTTCATCTATTGTCCAAGGAGGTTGGCTCGAGGTCTGCTCTGTTAGCAAACTCAGATGAGGCTACAGGGGAATGCTGCCTGAAGCCTTCATTATAGGAGCTGTGTGTATGAGATCTGCGAGTGGTCAAGAGGGGAACTGAAGGGAGTTTTACAATGTTATGACTTTGGTATAAGAAGACAAAGGTGGAAGCCGTGGGACTTGGGGGCGGAGGCAGACAGAGGAAAGTCAACATCAGAGCACAAAAAGCTAAAACAGCTTTTGGCAAGCTTGGTTTGAATTTTGAAACTGGAAAGGTGAACTGTTCTGGACAGTCCCTCCCTTTCACTGCTAGGCAGTGACTGTCCCTTGGTAGCTCTCTGTGCCTGTGGTCTCAGATCAGCTGTGGGTTTAAAATGGCCCTGGCACTTTCTGAGGCCTCAGCTGACTCAAGCCTGTGACGTTCCTCAAAGCAAACCCCTGCTTCTGCAGAGTGCTGACCTCTTCCTCCTGCTAGACAAATGCACGTGGTTCTACTGCACTGATTTCCTCAAGGTGATGTTGACCTTAACTAGTAAGTCAAGTGGGTAATATCCTGGTGGGGAGGCAGAGAGGACTCTGTGAGGGTGGGTAATGAAAATCCTCTTGTAGGTTCTCCTGGAGACCATGAAGAAGAGTGCTCACACACAGAGAGAAGTAGGAAAGTGCACTTGGAAGGAGTGCTCACCACTGGCACCTGCCTTTCTGAAGGAAGACTTGCAGGGCATTACAGTCACTGTAGCTTGCATCCATGTCCAAGTCAATGAATTAGAGTGAATTCTCTGCTGAGCTGGACTTTGTGCTTTTCACAGAGTCACAGAATGTCAGGGGCTGGAAGGGACCTCCAAAGCTCATCCAGTCCAACCTCCCTGCCAGAGCAGGATCACCTAGAGCAGATCACACAGGAGCACATCCAGGCAGATCTTGAATATCTCCACAAAAAGACTCCACAGCCCCCCTGGGCAGCCTGTTCCAGGGCTCTGTCACCCTCACAGGGAAAAAAAATCATCCTCCTGCTTCCATATATCTTCCTATGCCTCAACTCCCACACATTGCCCCTTGGCCTGGCACTGGGCATCACCCAGCAGAGCCTGACTCCAGCCTCCTGGCACTCACCTTTACATCTTTATAACCATTGCTGAGGTCACCTCTCAGTCTCCTCTTCTCCCAGCAGCACAGCCCCAGCTCCCTCAGGCTCTGCTCCTAACAGAGCTGTTCCATTCCCTTCAGCACCTTTGTGGCTCTGTGCTGGACTCTCTCAAGCAGTTCTATGTCCCTCTTGAACTGGGAGGCCCAGAACTGAACACAGTACTCCAGGTGCAGCCTCACCAGGGCAGAGTAGAGAGGCAGGAGAACCTCTCTCAACCTACTAACCACAGCCCTTCTAATCCACCCCAGAATGGCATTGGCCTTCTTGACCACCAGAGCATGTTGCTAGCTCATGGCCATCTTTCCATCCACTTAGACCTCCAGGTCCATTTCCTCTTCACTGCTCTCCAACAGGCCAATCTCCAACCTATACTGATCCCTGGGATTGTTCTTTCCCAGGTTCAGTTCCTTCACATGCAGTATGGATTTTAGGATCTAAATGGGGCAGGGGTCATAGGTTTGTCCTGAAATTGCAGGCCTTTGAAATGGGAGCTTTATTAATTTGTACTCACACAATCCTCATGCACTTTGGCAAATCTTGGACACACCTGTGAAACAGTTTTTGGGCAGTGTTAAGAGTTGTAGATGCTTAGGTGGGTCATTGATCATACTTAGAGGAAGGCAGTTGCTGACTTACAGCAAGTAGCAGAATCTCTATGAACAAAGAAACACGAATCTCTTTTGTGGGTGGGAAGCCCCAGAAGAAGAGTCTCCACTAAAGAATCTTTGAGGGTTGAGGCTCTTGAGGGTTGAGGCTCTGCTCTGAGGACAGGATACAAGAGTTGGGGCTCTGCAGCCTGGAGAAGAGAAGGTTTCAAGGAGACTTTAGAGTGGCTTTCCAGTATCTGAAGGGGGCCTACAGGAGGGATGGGGAAGGACTATTGACAAGGTCTTGTAATGACAGGACAAGGGGTAGTGGTTTTAAACTGGCAGAGGGGAGATTCAAACTAGATGTTAGGAAGAAGTTCTTTCCAGTGAGGGTGGTGAGACACAGGCACAGGCTGCCCCCAGTGGATGCCTCCTCCTTGGAGGTGTTCAAGGCCAGGCTGGATGAGGCCTTGAGCAACCTGTTCTAGTGGGAGGTGTTCCTGCCTATGGCAAGGGTTGGAACTGGATGATCCTTGAGGACCCTTTCAACCTAAAGCATTCAGTGATTCTGTGATTTTATACACAGCATGGTATCTTGAAGGACTGTGGTTAGTGGAGGGAGTCTTTTTTGCTGTAAGAGCGGTTTATATCTTCATTTGCACTTGACTTTGTGGGTAACTTGAGCATTGACTTCTCCAGTTCCTCTCCACGCTGTCCAGCTGAGCTGTACTTTTGCAGTTTCCAAGCTGCTTCCTTGAAAAGCTGAAAAGGGCAGAGATGAGCACAGATTCACGGAATGATGGTGTCCTGTCTGGTTTCAGATTCCAGGTTACCTCTTCTCCCCTACTTTGCATTCAAGGTACTCAGAGTAACAGACTTCATGGTTCTGAGGACCACACAAATCTGGGGAGGAAACAGATTGGTTACATGGAAAATAAGCCCCCCAGCAGCAAACCTCAGAAGAGTTCTCCCAAAATCCAAAGCACAAATACAGTAGCATTGGAGCCTCTCTGTGACGTTCCACAGGGGGGCTGAGGAATGAAGGAAACCTTAGAGAACTGAGGTCATGTCTGCTTAGCCTAGACAGTAAAGATGCCATAGTGCTTTACACACCAGGGGAGGCTTTGTCCCCATGTCCTGACCGAGGTGTAACCTTTTCCCCAGAGCAAAGTGGCGGCTCTGCTCTGAGTGGAGGCTCTTCTCTCCCTTAGATGTGTCTGCACATCGGCAGTGCAGCTTCTGCCTTTGTGTAAACACACACAAGTGTACGCAGAGGGACTCTGGTACCGCAGGGCGGCTCTGTGCACAACCCCAGAGCTGCTGTGCTTGCACAGAGTGTGAACAGGCTTATAGCCCAGCCTTCTGAAGGACTCTGAGATCCTTCTTGAGATCATCTGCAGGGTTTACAATTAATATCCGTGCACCAGTGCAGGTTAGGGGTTGACCTGCTGGAGAGTAGCTCCACAGAGATGACCTCAGAGCCTTGGTTGATAATGAAGTTCTCCATGGGACAGCAGTGTGCCCTGGTGCCCAAGAAGGCCAATGGTGCATTACAAAGAGAGTGTCCAGCAGTTCCAGGGAGATTCCGATAGGTTGAACTGGATGATCTTGGAGGTCTCTTCCAACCTGGTTGATTCTATGATTCCTCCCCCTCTACTCAGCCCTAGCTAGGCCACATCTGGAATATTGTGTCCAGTTCAAGAGAAATTCAGCAAGAGACCTCTGAGGAGGTGTGGCATCTCTCTTATGAGGAAAGGCTGAGAGCCCTGGGACTGTTCAGTCTGGAGAAGAGAAGGCTGAGAGGAGACCTGATCAATGTCTACAACTACCTGCAGGTTGGCTGTCAGGAGGGTGCAGCCAGGCTCATTCAGTGATACCCAGGGATAGGAGGAGGGGCAGTGGACACAAACTCAGCCACAGCAAATTCCATCTCAACATGAGAAGAAACTTCTGTCCTATGAGGATAGTGGATCACTGGATCATTCCAAACATTCACTGACCCTGGATGTGTTCAAGGGTTTTCTGAATGTGGTGCTTGGGGCTATGGTTTAAGGTAGGGTTCTATGTTGGACTTGGTGATCCTGAGGGGCTTTTCCAGCCTGGATGTTTCTGTGATTCTGTGGAGCCCTGGAGCACACTGCCAGAGAGATTGTGGAGTCTTCTTCTCTAGAGATCTTCAAAACCCACCTGGTCCTGCTTTGCAGGGGGATTTGGCCTGGATGGTCTCTGGAGGTGTCTTCCAACCCCAAGCGTTCTGTGATTCTGTGATACTGAAGGGATGGGTGACAGCATAAATAACCACGTGTAACAGCTGTTGGACTTGGCTGGGCAAATGATCTTGTGTATGGGCAGTTCTTTTGACTTCTCCAGAACTGTTAGCAGTCTTGGTGACACTTAAGCACTATTAAATTCAAGTTGGAAAGATCATGGAAGAAGGAAAGGCATTTGCAAACACATAGTTAAACCTGCAGGGATATCTGCAGAGCAGAGCTTTGATTTATCATTAGTATTTGCCAAGTTCTGTGCTAATGGGTCAGAATTTGTCTCCTCAATTTCCTAATTTGAAAAAAAAACCAACAACTAAATATCCCAACCTCAATTTTATTTCATCTTTTAAAACACATTGACTCTAGGGATCAAACTAGCTTGGACTTCTATGCTCAGTTATACCAGAGAATAGGGTGGGTTGCACTGGGGCATAGACTTTAAATAGTTGCTGTTTCAACAGAAAAACAAACCCCATCCACTTAATGTGTAATTAATAGTTTGACATTTCCCTAAGGCTTTAGCCAGGACCCTTTCTGTTTCTGATTTGTATTACTCAACTCCCTTGCTAAATATTTCCAGATCATATAGATTTACATAAGACATGTTCCAGAACTTGTAACATTCTTTATTTTGACTTTTTCACTATTTATTAGTGTAATGAAAATAATACTTTGACAAGTCCCCAAATAAATGGTAATATTCACCCCTGGATAGCTAAGTGAAACGTTCAGTGGCTGTGCTCCATGGGTTATTTAACCACACTTGCGTTGGAGACAGAGAAAGTATGACAAAAATTTTAGTGCTGAGCCCGTAAAACCCCATGAACCTCTCCTTTGACCAAGGCCCTGATCCTGCAGTTTGAGTAAGACAGGAGGATGTTGGCAGACCATGGGAAAGGCCACTGAAATCCACAGAGCTCTCCTGGAGTTACAAAGGGAGCACAGGACTGTGACCTAACCTGCTAACACAAATCTTTGCAGTGCCTTGGTGGCATTCTCCAAGACCACTCTTAACCTGTTTCTCTGCATAAAAAGGTGAGTGAAGAAGAGTTTGGTGGCAAACAGGTCACCTAGAAATGGAATAGCTGGGAAAAGAGCTTGTGGTGATAGGATGAGGGGCAATGGCTTGAAACTGGAACAGGGCAGATGTATGTTTGTTGTGGTTTGGGTGTTACCGCCCCCCC
>WAAF01018847.1:3580-56285 GCA_013400475.1 Tricholaema leucomelas | reverse complement strand
CCCCCCGCCCCGAATTCACCAGACTAGACTCAGTATGCAGGGAGTTAGGGAAACTATTTACAGCTTAGCACAATTTACAAGCATATCTGTACAATATATTACAAATCCTTACAGCTATTGACAAGTTAAAAGTAACACAGAAACACAGAACCCCTTCCCAAGCCGCCAGATGCCTGAGAAGGCACCCAACCAACCCCCTCCTTCCTTACATCCTCTCATAGGGTCACAGGATCAGAAAATCAGAGGGTATTAGGGCTTGGAAGGGACCCAAGAAGCTCACTGAATCTNAGAGGAGAACCTCCCTTGATCTGTTGGACACACTCATCTTAGTGCCCCCCAGGATCTCATTGGCCTCTTGGCCAGCAGGGCACATTGCTGTGCCATGGATGTTCTCCCCCAGCACTCCCAGGTCCCTCTCCACAGGGCTGCTCTCCAGCAGTCACCTCCCAGCCTGTACTGCTGCAGTTTATTATTCTTCCCCAGGTGCAGGACTCTGCACTTGTTGAACCTGCTTTGGTTCCTCTATGCCCAGCTCAGTCTGTCCAGGTCTCACTGGATGGCCACACAGCCTTCAGCGGTATCCTTTCCACCCTCTCCCTTATCTCAGGATTCCCCCTTACATGCAGGGTGAGCTAGAGAACGGCAGCAAGAGGTGTTAAGAAGGAAATGAGTAGTTGGGTTACAGACTCAGGCAGAGAAGTTAATACAGCAAGGAGGCAAGCCACAGACTGTCCTTATCTTTATTTGTGTCCTTATTCTTGTATGTCCACATGATGGTTTGGGACCCTTCCCCTGCTTCAGTCCAAGGATCATCCAGTTCCAATCCCCTGCCATAGGCAGGGACGCCTCTCACTAGAACAGGTTGCTCAAGTTTCTGTCCAACCTGGCCTTGAATACCTCCCTGGGCAACCTGTTCCACTGTTTTACCACCCTCACTGGAAAGAATTTCTTCCTAATCTCCAGTCTCAATCTGCCCTGGTCAGGCCACACCTTAGGTGCTGTATCCAGTTCTGGGCTCCTCCATTGCAGAGAGATGTTGAGGTGCTGGAAGGTGTTTGGAGAAGGGCAGCAAGGCTGGGGAGGGGCCTGGAGCACAGCCCTGTGAGGAGAGGCTGAGGGAGCTGGGGGTGTGCAGCCTGCAGAAGAGGAGGCTCAGGGGTGGTCTCATTGCTGTCTACAACTCCCTGAAGGGCTTGCCCTCGTGGTCTTGTCTCTGAGATGCTAAAGCTTGGCTGTAAAATAAAAGATGTCTGAGGGTGCAAAAAGGCAGCAGTGTATCACAGAATCATGCAGGAGGCTTGAGGGGAGAAAACAGAGCCTTTTGCACCCACCGCCCCCCATCCTGTTGTTGGCCATCTCCGAGAAGAGTCTGGCTCCATCTTCCTGACACTGCTGGTGCCAAGGTGAAGCATGAGGATATAGCATGTTCAATTCACAGAATCACAGAACTTCAGAGGTTGGAAGGCACCTCCAGAGATCATCCAGTCCAACCTCCCTGCCGAGCAGGATCACCCAGGGTAGTCCACACAGGAATGCATCTAGGCAGGTTTTGAAAGTCTCCAGAGAAGGACATTCCACAAGCTCTCTGGGCTTGCTTGCTCCAGGGCTCTGCCACCCTCACTGTAAAGAAGTTTCTCCTCATGTTGAGCTCAAACCTTCTCTGTTCCAGTTTGTATCCATTGCTCCTTGTCTTATTACTGCTGAGCGCTGAAAAGAGCTTGGCCTCATCCACTTGACACCCACTCCTCAGATATTTGTATACACTGATCAGCCTTCTCTTCTCCACCTAAACAGCCCCAGGTTTATCAGTCTCTCTTCCTAGGGGAGATGCTCAAGTCCCCCACTTCATGCCTCCTTTTATAAATATTCCTTATTAAGTCGGGCCTAAGAACAAAACCTGGGTTCTAAGTGGCATCTGATTGTGCTAACTGGAGACAGAACAAGGGGGAATTGCCTCAAGCTGCCACTGGTTCGGTTTAGATTGGACATTAGGAAAAAGTTTTTCATGGAGAGAGTGGTCAGGCACTGAGTCACAGAATCAGTCAGGGTTGGAAAGGATGACAAGGATCATCTAATTCCAACCTCTCTACCCTAGACCAGGCTGGCCAGAGCCAGTGAAATGAGCTGCCCAGGGAGGTGGTGGACTCACCCACCCTGGATGCGTTTAAGGATCGTTTGGATGTGGTGCTTAGGGATATGGTTTAAGGTGAATCTTGTAGAGTAGGGATATTGGCTGGACTTGGTGATCCTGAGGGGCTTCTCCAACCTGGATGTTTCTGTGATTCTGGTTTGATTTTTATGTTCCTAGTCTATTGCCTGACCTTTACCCTCTGTCTCTTGTCAGCCAAACTCGTTGGCTTCGATGTGAGGCTTCCCTGTATCGGAGCTCAGTCACAAAGCTGTAGGGACAGAAGAGGTCACAAAATGTCCCATTCCCCGTAACCACAACGGCCACACATGTCAAATTTGTTCTTAAAGATCTGTGTCGTCCCCTGGAGATTGAAGCTGTGGTCCACTGCTCACTCTCCTCACCTCTGAACTGCGTACCTGCATCACTCTGAAATCTCCTTTCCTCTGTGGGTGCCGAGAACAGTTCATCGACTCTGTCTTCAACAGCCTTTGTTATACTGGAGGACTGTAGCCACGTGCCCATGTCTCCTCTTCTCTAGACTAAACAAACTCTGTTCCTTCAGCTTTTCCTTCATGGGTCACGTTTTCTAAACCTCTTAACATTCTTGGGGTTGGGGTTTCTTTTCTTTTGCTGGGTAAAAGGGAAGACAGTCGTCCTGGGAAAATGATTTCTCCATCATTTGGCTGTAGTAAAGCTTTTCTGTGAGATGATTTCTTCCATCCTAGAGAGTTACCCACTTTGGAGTTAATGCTAGCCTGAAGGTCTCACGTTACCTGTTGATAAAGTGAAAGCAGAAGGGTGAGGAAGGATTAGTGAGAGGGGGGATTGTGTGCAAAGCAGTACAGGTTTAGCATGCAGATGACTGAGAAATTCATACATTTCATGGACCAAGAAAATGCTGAGAGGGCTGCAGCAGCTCTGCTATGAGGACAGGCTGAGAGAGTTGGGGCTCTGCAGTCTGGAGAAGAGAAGGCTGCCAGGAGACCTTTGAATGGCCTTGCAGTATCTGAACGGGACCTACAGGAAGGCTGGAGAGGGACTATTGACAAAGTCTTGTAGTAACAGGATGAGGAGTAATGAGTTTAAACTGGCAGAGGAGGGAGTGAAACTACATGTTAGGAAGAAGTTGTTTGCAGCAAGGATGGTGAGACACCGGCACAGGTTGCCCAGGGAGGTTGTGGCTGCTCCCTCCCTGGAGGTGTTCCAGGCCAGGTTGGATGAGGCCCTGAGCAACCTGTTCTAGTGGGAGGTGTCCCTGCCTATAGCAGGGGGTTGGAACTGGCTGAGCTTAGAGGTCCCTTCCAACCTAAACCATTCTATGATACTTCTATGAAATCCCCAGTGATGGCAGAGAGGAGGCTGAGACTCTGTGCTCTGAGTTCCATTTCTCCTGCAGACTCATGAAAGTACAAATGGGTGTAAGCTGCTCAGACCCCATGTGTTGATGCCACTTAACAGCAGCTTTTGGGCTCAGGTACCTCCTGTGTTTGGAAGTGACCTTGTTTTGCATGTCTGAACCAACAGGCCAGAAGCACAGCAAAGACTAAGAACATGATTTCTGTTTGTGCATGTTCTCTCACTGGAGGTGTTCAAGGCCAGGTTGTATGAGGCCTTCAGCAATGTGGGCTGGTGGGAGGTGTCCCTGCCTATGGTGAGGGGTTGGAACTGGATGATCCTTGAGGTCCCTTCCATCTAAACCATTCTGTGATTCTGTGGTTTCCAAGAAGTCCATCTCTATGGATCCCTCCTTAGTGAGGGAAGTTATATGGTAACCTTCTTGGGAGGTGCTGGAGGATGGAGGCATTGGAGTCATGGAGCTTTTTGTGCTGATCTGAACTAAGAATTGATGTTTGCATTGCTAGAGGTAAAGCTTTCTCTGCAGTGGAGTAGAAATGTGTTTTCTCCTTCTGACTTATCCCTGCCTCTGACCTCATGGCAGTGGTATTTCTGGAGCAAGAGGTGATCAAGCTTAACCCAAGAGCCCAGACTCTCCTCTAACCTGAAGATGCAGGAGTTCCATGTTCTGCTGGTTTTTGTACCTGAAGCTGGGACTCCTCTTTTCTCTCTTAGTCATTTTAATGAGGCACAGCAGAAAATGAAGGATAATCAAAAGCCTCTTTCATGGCCATACTCGGCTTCAGCCCAGGATTAATTTTGTTCTGAACCAAGAGACCTTGGCCTTGGGGCTCCTTAACCTCAAGCCTAGTCAAAGTATTGTGGAAGGTTATATTAGCATTTTCTCATTGCCTTTCCATGGGGGTGGAAGACTGAAAAGTGTCTTCAAATATCTTTCCAAAATCCATTATCACATTTATCCAGAACCACTTCTTGCTCCTAATTTCATACCTCACATTTTCCATCCTTTTTGTGCCAAGCACTGCAACATGGCTGCAGCCTGCAGAATTGCTGTGACAATCACCCAGGAATTACTCTAGTGAGTAACATTTGCCACACTCTTAAATGCTGATGGGAGTACAAATCCTTATATAAATCTAGAGTTACCTCTTAATTAGCCCAATTAATTTCTACAGAGCTTAAGCCCTGTTTTACATTGGCTGTGACAAAGGACTTCATTCCTTCTAGAGGAAAGAGTTAAGCTTGCTTCCAGCTGAGATGGCTTATGGATTGTTTTGACAAACCTGTGTGGATAGCACCAAAGTGTGTTGGAATCACATTTACAAACTCTGTTCTCCTTCAGGGGATGGAGAACCAGCTCAGGAAAGGCAGCAGAGCCACTTGTGTCATAGTTCAGGCTGTCAGAGCACCAGCCAGCAGGGTGCAGCTACAAACCAGCCAAAGCCTGCTGGGCTCTGTGTCAGCTGGAAAATAATGAAAGCACAGGCACTGCTTCTGCCCTGCCTGGGAGACCCAAGGAGAGGATTTGCCAAGAGGAGAAGGCTGTGGGACTGACCAGGTGTGAACTGTGGAGCCAGTAGAGAGGTACAGATGCTCATGGCAAAAGCAGTCTAGTAGTGGACATCCTCTGACCTGGGTGGGATGATTGCACTTTGTTGCCTTCTCTGCAGGAGGAGATTTACTCAAGATTCCATAGATATCCCAGAATGTCCTTAGGAATCTTTCTTCACTCCAGCACCTCCTGGATACATTTACAGACTGACTGTCTGGATCTCTGGATAGATTCTGAAGTGATGATGATCCCTTTTGCCAACCTGGAAGAAAGCCACAAGCTTTCTGGAGCAGGTTTGCACTCAGAGTAATTACTGTCTTCTGTTTCCCATGGTCTGAATGGTGAACACAGCCATCCCCATGTAATGTCATCAATGACAGGGAATCTAAAACCTGCACACATCTTCTAACCTCATCACAGAATCACAGAATCAGCCAGGTTGGGAGAGACCTCCAAGCTCAGCCAGCCCAACCTAGCACCCAGCCCTGGCCAATCAACCAGACCATGGCACTAAGTGCCCCAGCCAGGCACGGTGACTCCACCACCTCCCTGGGCAGCCCATTCCAATGCCAATCACTCTCTCTGACAACAACTTCCTCCTAATATCCAGCCTAGACCTGCCCTGGCACAACTTGAGGCTGTGTCCCCTTCTTCTGTTGCTGCTTGCCTGGCAGCAGAGCCCAACCCCACCTGGCTACAGCCTCCCTTCAGGTAGTTGTAGACAGCAATGAGGTCTGCCCTGAGCCTCCTCCAGGCTGCACACCTCCAGCTCCCTCAGCCTTTCCTCATAGGAGATGCCATTCCTGAGTGTTTTTACTAGTTCCCTGGACATTCAGAGGCTCTTTTCCTTTCCCATTTTATGTTTTTGGAGGGTGAAGGTGTGCATATCATCAGGCATATCATCTAATTAAATCAGATCAAGAATGGATGTGGCCCTGGACAGCCTGCTGTAGTCGGAGGTGTCCCTGCTGACTGCAGCAGGGTTGGACAAAGCTGCCCTTTGAGGGTCCCTTCCAATCCAATGCAATCTGTGAAAATACTGCTGTGCACATTCCCATGCAAGAGTGGCCAATTCATGAGCTTCTAGTAGTTCTGCCATGAGTTGAACCACCACATTAAAGTGCAACTTGCTTAAAAAATGCCTTTTTTCCTTCTTTTTTCTTTTTTTTTTTCCCTATCACTAGTAGGATTAGAGCTTGCCTGGTGCCTAATTTGGCAGCAGAAAGGATGGCTTTTTCATAGAATCATAGAATCAACCAGGCTGGAAGAGACCTCCAAGCTCATCCAGTCCAACCTAGCACCCAGCCCAGGCCAATCAACCAGACCATGGCACTGAGTGCCTCATCCAGGCTTTGACTGAACTCCTTCAGGGACAGTGACTCCACCACTTCCCTGGGTGCTCCACCACTCTCTCTGTGCATGGATGCGTAAAAGAAAACCCAGTTGCTGGCAGCAGCAAGACACTTAGACATTCTGCCATGAAGAATAGCTTCCAGAAAGAAGAAAGATGTGAGGCCTGTGCTCTGTGTTCCTGACCGAGCAGTGACGCAGGATGCTATGGTCTATCAGTTGTTAGCACAGACCTTCCACAAATCACATCACTCTTTCAACCTTTCCACTTTCACTGTGCAAATGAGAAAGCAGCTGTAAATCTTGTGGACAGTTACTTCTATATCTACTGGCAGGCGGTCAGCTTTGCCTTGGGCAGCAGGGGAACAATATGTTCAGCACAGCCAATGCCCATTAATTATCTCTCTGGTTTCTCCTGCAGCTTGCACAGGGCATTTCTCCCAGGTGATCTGCTTCTCTAAACATTGGGACAAGCTTGTCTGGCACAGAGTGCCAATAATTTATGAGTTAGGTTCTGCTCTGCAATAACAGCTACAATGTGCTCTGATGTAGACCCCATTAGGTACTTTAAGTACAGATGAGAACGGAGGAGAAGTGCTTTTATTTTTTTTCCTTTTGTTAAACTTCAAGAAGCAATTAAAACCTGCTCTCACTTTTCAGTGAACTGCTTCATCAGCTGCCACAGACCCAGAGCCCTCATTCATAGTATCATAGACTCACAGAATCAAGCAAGTCGGAATAGAGCTCCAAGCTCAGCCAGCCCAACCTAGCACCCAGCCCTGGCCAACCAACCAGACCATGGCACTAAGTGCCCCAGCCAGGCTTGGCTTCAACACCTCCAGCCACGGCCACTCCACCACCTCCCTGGGCAGCCCATTCCAATGCCAATCACTCTCTCTGACAACAACTTCCTCCTAACATCCAGCCTAGACCTCCCCCGGCAGAGCTTGAGGCTGTGTCCCCTTCTTCTGTTGCTGCTTGCCTGGCAGCAGAGCCCAACCCCAGCTGGCTACAGCCTCCCTTCAGGCGGTTGTAGACAGCAATGAGGTCAAATCATAGAATGGTTTAGGTTGATGTAAAGGGTTAACTCTCTGGGGGTGGTGGTAGTCTTCAACCTGACCCCAGGTCCTCTTGACTCCTCCCTGGGTGTGGGTCTGAACCTGGCCCCAGGTGTAGTGGTGTCCCAGTCCGGAGGAGTCCCAGGTATGGAAGGTTGGGATTCTTGGGCACAGAACTAAGGCATAAACAATGTCAATCTAGGCTAGTTTTATTGCACACACACATGAGGCTAGGGAGGGATGAAGAGAGAGAAAGAGAAAGACAGGTGGGGGAGGAAAGAAAAAGCCAAGAAAGCAATACCCCCACGCAGAGAGAAGAGAGGCCACCCCGGAGTCATTCGGCGTCCCGAAAGTCTTTTTGAAGAGTGGGTGGGGAAGGTTCTGGCTGCAGGTCAGAGCTTAACTCCTTTTTTCTGGCTGCCTCGCTGAACATACAGGTTTTTCTGAGAATCACTTAGCATTTTCCAGGAGTGATTTGCTCAGCCAGCCCCACTGTGCAGTGGTGTGGGACATGCTGGGTGTGGTAGGGGGTTCCAGAGTTGAGCCCCCCTTGTCTGGCTGGTTTCTCTGCAATGATGGCTGCTGTTGATAAGTCAGGAGCTGCCAGACTGTGGTTGGCTCAGAATCAGCATCATTTGGCACGACAGGAAGCCTTCACCTCCTACATGATGATAGGTGACNGGGCTCACAGCTGCCCTTCCACCTTCTCCCACCCCTCTACCTTACCCTAGATCTTGCCTTACATTCAAGTTAAATTTGGAGGGCTGGCCAGGGGGGTTAGGAAGCAGGTGGATTAGTCACACAGACGGCAGGTTAGGTTAGAGAGAGAGAAGTTCAGCCCAAAGCCCAGACAGCGACTCTGTTATCTATGTGTTCTTGTTCTTAGCCATCTCAGCAAGCCTATGAGTGCAGTAGACATCACCATTGTTTCCCTTTCACAGCCTGCAATCTAATTCTCACCAAAACATTCTAGCTAGGCTCAGACTAGCACAGTGACAGGTGTGGTGGTCCAGAGTGGTGGTCTTTCATTCCATGCAAGCTGAGCAGTCAGGCAGGTGGTCCCCTGGTAGCATGCACAAGCTCACTCTGTGTTCCCTGGCTGGTTTCATGTCCAGTTGTTGCATCCTGGGGAGCTCCTGGGAGTCTGAGCTCATGCAAGAGGGAATCTTCAGGACAGTGAGTACAGACAGGATGCTCACTTAGCACTTCTCAGAAACTTAGCTGGACCCAAGTATTTTCCTGAGGTGTTGGCACATATTGTTTAGCTCAGTCTCTGACCAGTGGTTAGCCCTCTCCCACTTCCTCTCTAGTCCCCTGTAAAAACAGAGCCACTCTGTTTCTCTCTCTCTTGCCTTGCTTGCTTGCCTACTAGGACCACCCTTGGTTCCTACTGCTTTTGTTTTACCACGTGGCCATCCTTCCCCGTGGTGGACAAACTCTATTTCTGCCTCCATCCATTGCCATCAATCTGGTTGTATATAGACTTTTTTGATTCTTATTTTTTCCCTTCCCTATAGAATCAAAGAAGCAACTGGGTTGGAAGAGTCCTCCAAGCTCATCCAGTCTAACCTATCCCCCAGCCTTATCCAGTCAACCAGATCATGGCACTAAGTGCCCCAGCCAGTCTTCTGAACACCTATTTATTGTTAAAGGGTTTTTTTCCTTCAGCTTCGAACTGAGACTATATGAGTGTGTTTTACCTTTTCCTCTCTACGTCTAATTCCTTTCTTTCCAAAAAGAGGGAAAGGGGAAGGCATCCTATAGTTGTATTGGTTCTGTTAGCTATATTTTGAGTCTCTGGGAAATTTAAACCAGAACTGAGACAGTTGGGAGTGACCTCAAAGATCATCCAGTTGCAACCCCCTGCCATAGGCAGGGAGATCTCCCACTAGAACAGGTCACTCAAAGTTCTATCCAGCCTGGCCTTGAGTACATCCAGGGAGGTTGTGGAGCACAGAATCACAGAATGTGGGTTGGAAGGGAGCTCCAAAGCTCATCTAGTCCTACCTCCCTGCACTCAGGAGAGACATTCTCCACTGGATCAGGTTTCTCAGAGCCTTGTCAAGCCTCACCTTGCATTCAGGGATTTGGCCTCAACTACCTCCCTGGGCAACCTGTTGCTGTGTTCCACCACTCTTCATGGTGCAGAACTTGTCCTTACATCCAATCCAAATCTGCTCTTCTCTAGTTTGAAGCCATTGCCCTCATTCTGTCCTTACAGGCCTTTGCAAACAGTCCCTCTGCAGCCCCCTTCAGGTACTGGCAGGCTACTATTAGGTCTGCCTGGAGCCTCCTCTTCTCCAGGCTGACCAGCCCCAGCTCCCTCAGCTTGTCCTTGTAGCAGAGGTGCTCCAACCCCCTGATCATCTTCATGGCCCTACAAGACTTACAAGCAAGAGATGAATTTAAAGACTAGCTTTTAGAAGTAACCACCCCAAGGATATTCTGAGTGCTGAGAGCAGATTCTTTAAAGGGCAGAGGAACTGTAATGTATGCACTCAACTACAAAATTGTGTCCAGTTTGCACACTAATGGAGAGGAGTGTATGCAAAAGTGTGTAGAAGAGGAACCAACCCCCTCCTCCTGTAACCATTTCAATATGTACTTCAATTATCCACATCTTTGTGCTGAGGCTCAGAAATATGCAAGGCTGATTTACTGACGAGGCAGAATGCTTGTTGCAAGAGTGATTACAGTTGATTGCTGGGATGCTGAGAGCGCTCTGCCTGAGCATACCTGGTCTGAAAAAGGTCCAAACGAGTGTCTGTGATTGATCTCAAGACATAAATCTCTTCCCAGTTACATGTGAAAACATGCTGCTCTGCCTGTGGGTACAGGAGGATGGACACACAGTCCTCCTTGGGCATCTAAAGCCTCTGTAAGGGTCTGCTCTTTCTTTGTGGCCATGCAGGAGAGAGAGGTAGGGACAATTAATGGCTCTGAAGATGGGCTTCTACTCCCAGTTTGCTTGTAAGGAGGATGAAGCATCCCTCTGACTGACTGCAGAGGATCACAGAATCACAGAATTAATCAGGTTGGAAAAGACCTTCAAGACCAGCAAGTCCAACCTGTCACGCAAGGGCAGGGCAAGCCAAGAAAGTGCAGCTGGACTTGCAAGACAGTCACCATTCTTGGTAGACTGCTGGGCTAGCAGCCAGGGGAATCAGGTTTAATTGACAGTTAAGTCATCTATGTTTATTTCTCAGAAAATGCATATTAAAGAAAAATCTGAAATTAAAGCATGGCTAAAACTCTCTACAGTAAACAGAGGTCTTTAAGGGGAAGAATGGCTGCCAGTTTTCCTTTTTGTTCAAGCTGTAATAGATTTGAAGTTTATTTTATACCCAAGGCTTAATATGATGCTTGAGACAGTTCTTCAAAAGGAGCTGCACATCTGTGGAAGCACTCATTGAATATTTGAGATAATGCTCAATCGGGGTTGGATGCCCCAGAGATGAAGAGAGAAGTGATTGTTTTGCTTTCTGCATGTACACCCAACCCCCCTTGGAATGGGTGACATTTCAGCTGCTGTCACAGTATCAGCAGCCTGAGATCAGAGCAGCTGTCAGATACTTTAAATTTGGGATAAAAACCAAACAAGCAGGAGTTGAAAATGTAGGACATGCTGTTCAGGTTCTCAAAGCCACAGAGAGGAAGCTGTGATCTCTCTCCACATGATTTGTAGATGAAGGAAGCTCTAACACTATTCCAGAGAACGATTCTGCTGTGTAGTCACTTGACAAATGAAACCCTGTAGGACAGGGTGCGGAGGCGCAAGTTGGGGGTTTGCAGTATAGGGCTCCAGATTTCCTTTTCAAAACTCCCAAGGTCTTAGGCAAGGAAGTGAGCCAAAGATACTGAGTTTTGCCTCAATGATCATTTCCTCTTGAAGAGGCTGTTTTTAGGAATGACAGAGGGGTTTGATAGTGTTGAAATGAAAGGAAGACCCTCCGCTAGACTTTGGCTGAATGAAGAGCCCACGAAGTCTTCTGCTGTTCTTAACAGCCCTGTGTTGCTCTCTAGGTGAGCGCTGAGGAATTACATCCCCTCAAGCATGACTGGTGTCTCCAACACGATCTTCTGACCTAAAAAGCCTCAGTCCTCACGCTGATCTCTTTTCTTTGAGAGCCCTGGAACACTGCAAGTGTTCACATCCCATCCTGCTGCCTTCTAAACACTCAGAAGCACTTAAAGAAACAAACAAACAATATTAATTTTATGACACATTAATCTCTCTTACTCCTCCTGATCTCAGTGTTAGGAATCAAGAGCTATGGAAAGCTGTTACGCTCATTCCTTGCAGGTGCTGTCTTCACTGTAAGAAATCCCTTCCCTGCCTTTCAGTTGATAAACTTCTCCCTGTTAAGAAGTGTTTCAGGACTGTCTTTTGTACAGTTCCCTGTTGGGGTGGCCAAGCAAGGCTCAGCAGATCTCCATGGACTTCACATCCCTCTGCTCGCAAACTATGAAGGCAGTTCTCAGGCACCCCTCCAGATACTGTTACAAGTCACATCTCTGTAAGGCATAACACTAAGTACCACCAGCAGGCTTGGTGTAGCCTGATGAAAGTAGAGTTGGTTGCCCAAGCATCCCAAGTACAGATGCATTCCACTGCAGGTGGGCTCCACTGTGTTTCTTGACTCTGTGAAGGGAGCTGAGGGCTAGTCCTTGTCCCTGGTTTAGACCTCCAGTCCACTGGACCCTGCTTTAGACCCCGGAAGGGCTTTGGTGTCTGAGGTTTGTAGTGGAGATGACTCAGCCCAGTTCCAGTGTTCATTAGGTACTTTTTCCATAGCCTTTCCCTGTCTGCCCGAAAAGCAGGGGGGATATTTGCTGTCTCTTACAGCCCTTTGTTGCAACAGTCCCCGGTGCATATGCAGTGGTTTAACAGCAGTCACACTAGCTAGGGCAAGTGAGCCTGCCATGGACGATGCGTAGGGAGCTCCCTCTATTGATTTACCAAGTCTTAGGTGAAAGGTTGGGTTTTCCTTGCCCTTCCCGGGGGGAGAGGCATGATGCTTTGTAGGAATGCCCTGCTAAGGTCAGCCACCTAGGGTAATGGCTTCTTAGCCACTGGGAGGCACTGACATTCTTACACGTGTAATAAGCACAGCATAAACCAACAGCAGATGCTCAGACCATGAATGTTTACAATCAAGCCCTTTGTGTCAGGGCCGTGAGGGCGCTCACAGCCCAGACCGCTGCTGTCCACTGCTCAGGGTTCTCCCCACCTCGCCCAGGATCCCGTCGGACCCTGAGGCTTCCGCAGCCCTGCCCCGGCCATACCGCATCACAGTCTGTCTCCACCTGCCTACAGCCCTGCCCGCCTGCCACCGCTCCTCAGCGCCAGGGCGCTGAGGCGCTAGGGCTGTGCAGGCAGTCGAGCCGTGCCGAGCCATGCCGTGCCGGCAGAAAGCCCGGCCGGAGGGTCGGGCCGGCCGCTGCGCAGGCCGAGGCCCGGGGCGGCAGGAGCCTCAGCATCCCACTAGGTGTCCCTCGCCGTGTGTGCAACGTGGCTGCGGGGCGCCGCGCTCCAGGGACTGCGGCAGCTGCGCTCAGCGGGTGCGGAGCGCCGCGCTCAGGAGCTGCAGGGAGCCGCACTCAGGGGCTGCGGGAGCTGCGCTCAGCGGGTGCGGAGCGCCGCGCTCAGGGGCTGCGGGGAGCCGCACTCAGGGGATGCGGCAGCTGCGCTCTGGGAATGCGGGTAGCTGCGCTCAGGGGCTGCGGGGAGCCGCACTCAGGGGCTGCGACAGCTGCGCTCTGAGGATGCAGCAGCTGCGCCATGGGGCTGCGGGGAGCCGCGTTCTGGGGCTGCGGCCGCTGCACTCAGGGGATGCGGAGCGTCGCGCTTAGGGGCTGCGGGGAGCCGCGCTCAGCGGCTGCGGGGAGCCGCGCTCAGCGGGTGCGGGTAGCTGTGCTCAGGGGCTGCGGGGAGCCGCGCTCAGAGGCTGCGGGGAGCCGCGCTCAGCGGGTGCGGGTAGCTGCGCTCAGGGGCTGCGGGGAGCCGCGCTCAGCGGGTGCGGGTAGCTGCGCTCAGCGGGTGCGGGTAGCTGCGCTCAGGGGCTGCGGGGAGCCGCGGTCAGGGGGCGCGGGCAGCCGCGCTGTAGGGGCTGCGGGGCCGTGGGTGCTCGGCGGTTCGAGCTGTCGCGGCCCCGGCAGCACGGCGGCGCTGCTTGGTTTGGTTACTTGACTGATTCGCTTCTAGCCATGGGCTAATGAGCAGCTTTTCCAACCTCGAGCTGTTAATGCAAGGTGAAGCTCTGCTCCAAACTACTCAGGTTTTACTTTGATGGGAGATGTTCAAGAAGGCTGTAAAAAAGCTCTTAATATTCTGCTATCATTTAAAAAACTAGAGTCACAGAACATTAGGGGTTGGGAGGGACTTCCAGAGGTCGTTGAGTCCAACCCTCCTGCCACAGCAGGATCACCTAAGGCAGACTGCACAGGATCACATCCAGGTGGGGTTTGAAAGCCTCCAGGGAAGATAACAGAGAAGAAGGAGCAGTGTGGGCAGCAGGACAAGGGAGGTTCTTCTGCCCCTGTGCTCAGCACTGCTCAGGCCACCCCTGGAGTGCTGTGTCCACTTCTGGGCTCCTCCGTTGCAGAGAGATGTTGAGGTGCTGGAAGGTGTCCAGAGAAGGACAATGAAGCTGGGGAGGGGCCTGGAGCACAGCCCTGTGAGGAGAGGCTGAGGGAGCTGGGGGTGTGCAGCCTGCAGAAGAGGAGGCTCAGGGCAGAGCTCATTGCTGTCTGCAGCTCCCTGCAGGGAGGCTGTAGCCAGCTGGGGTTGGGCTGTGCTGCCAGGCAGGCAGCAACAGAAGAAGGGGACAGAGTCTCAAGCTGTGCCAGGGCAGGTCTAGGCTGGATGTTAGGAGGAAGTTGTTGTCAGAGAGAGTGATTGGCATTGGAATGGGCTGCCCAGGGAGGTGGTGGAGTGGCTGTGCCTGGAGGTATTGAAGCCAAGCCTGGCTGGGGCACTTAGTGCCATGGTCTGATGGCCAGGGCTGGGTGCTAGGTTGGACTGGCTGAGCTTGGAGCTCTCTTCCAACCTGCTTGATTCCATGATTCTATGATGACCTGTTAAATGTGGCTGAGTAAAGACAAACCAGCTTCACATGTGGGCAGGTAACAGAACTGTGGAAACAAGAGTAAGTCAATGGCTGTTAAAGGAGGTCAGTCTCATTGAGTGAAATAAAAAAGTGTCTGTCTTTGGCTGAGTTTGTCATTAAAAATCAAATGAGAGTACCAATTTCTTCAACACCCAAAAAAAGCACATTTTCACCTAGGGTACAACTTTGAACATCCTGAAATACAGCAGACGCATCAACACCCCCTCCAAAAAGGCCATGGGGAAGAGATCCCAATTCACATAGCAGCCTAAGGATTAAATTGTTAATCCTGCTCTTAAAATGCAGAGCAATGAATAAAAGCATGGGAGATAAAGTGAAAAAAAACAAAGAGAATGGACATGTGTGCTGTCAGAGTCGTAATGAAGCTCTTCAGCACTCAGAGGTGGCAGATGACCAACCCATGACCAACTTTGCCATGTCATGAGGATGTTCCCCTGCAGGTGTATGGCTGAGTACAGACACAGGTGTACCCACCCTTGGTAATTTTAGCACAGAAGCACGGATCTGGGATGCCAGATGCACTTGAGTCATAGAATCATAGAATGCAGGGGTTGGAAGGGACTTCTAGAGATCATCCAGTCCAACTGCCCTGCCAAGGAAGGTTCACCTAGGGCAGGCCACACAGGAATGCGTCCAGGCAGGTTTTGAAAGCTGCCAGAGAGGGAGATTCCACAGCCTCCCTGGGGAACCAGTTCCAGTGCTCCAGCACCCTCACAGTAAAGATTTTCCTCAGGCTGAGGTGGAACTTGCTGTCTTCCAGTTTGTGTCCATTGCTTCTTGTCCTGCCACTGAAGAGAGTCTAGCTTCATCCTCTTGACCTTTTAGATATTTATGTGCATGAATAAGATCCCCTCTCAGACTGAACAGCCCACCTAGCCATCAGATGGTAAAAACAGCTTTGCCAGAGGTAGACTTTGCCCATGAGCTGTGTGCTGCATAGGCACCTTCCTTCCCCTGCTCCAGGAGGCTGGAAATGATGCTGTTGCTTTTGTGTTTCCCCTCTGTACTTTCTGCCTTTCATGAAATGGTTTGAGTTGGAAGGGATCTCTAACCCTAGTCCAACCCTCCTGCAGTGAACAGGAGCATCACCCACTAGATCAGGTTGCTCAGAGCCTTGTTGAGCCTGACTGTGAATATCTCCAGAGCTGGGACCTCATCTGCCTCTCTGAGCAGCCCATGTGCATTTGAGAGCACCATCAGAGAGAACGAGCATTTCCACTGAGGATTACTCTGTTTCTGCTTCCTGCTGGGCTCATGTCTGTGAAGCTTTTCCTGAGAACACATCCACATCCCTGTGTTTCATACAGCAGGGCTTCACTGATGTAGCATGGGCTTGGGACATCTGCAGAAGGACAGAAGCTGAGCTCTCATTTAGAGCACAATATTGCTACAGCAACATTTGTGGAAGTCCTCCTTGGGCAGCACATGGGGGACATATATTTTAACCATCTCTGTTCAGCAAAGCTGAGCATCTTAGGTGAGACAAAAGGTGAGACAACCTGGTGGTTGCTACCTTGACTGCATTTGCAGAAGTCATCTGGCACAGCGTTCATCAATCGTGTCAAAAGTCCCGTGAGGATGAAGTGAGGTCTTCCTGTTGCTGCATTGCATCAGCTGTTGTGTCATCCCCGTGTTATCTGTGCCGTTCTGGTGCCTGCTGGCCCTACTGAGAAGGGAAGTGTCACTGTGCCCGGCATGTTCCCTTCTGGAAGACCAGAGGAGGAAAGGTGGCGGTAGTGAGGCAGGGAAAGCAGATACAGATATCTGCATGGGGCTTTTCAACCAGCAGGGAGGAAAACACCAATAAACTGGAGCGAGGGCTTCTTGCAGGCAGAGCTCCTGAAGAGAAACTGCTAGGACACAGCTGACCTTGGACACATTCCTTACTGCCTTTTCCAGGGACCAGGAAGTTCATTGCTGTCTTTAAAATGAGAAAACCAAAAAGTCCAAGTCGATGAGTTCAGAGCAGAAGGCACACAACAGCTGCTAGGCTGAGCAGCTGGGCTCGGAATGGCTCTTTTGCCGTGCCAGCACAGGGGATGAGCAAGCAAAGGAGGTTGCTACTGGAGTGCCTGCTTTTGGCTGGACTATAAGCCCCGTTAAGGTGGCAGAGCCAAGACGGCGACAAGACTTCGGCGTGGCTTTGCAGTGGTCAGGGGGACCCTATCTATCTTTATTTTCCCATGTGTGAACAGGCACCTCAGTGACTTGGCCTGTGTTCTAGTCCTGCCAGCCAGACCAGGCCTTTTCCTCTTGGCTCTACCTTCGAACTTGCTGGCCTGTCAACTTTACTGGGAAAGCTGGCTAGCAGAGAGCCTCTGGTCTCAGCTGGGATGTAGCTGCGGTCATCAGGGCACTGAAGGGAGAAGCTGTGTTTATTTTTCCACGAGAGATAAAAAGTAAAGATGATTAGAAGGAGAGCTTAAGAAAGAGACAGTAGAGGAGGTGCTACTTTGTAAACCAAATAGTGTGTGAAGCTTTAAAACATAACAGCATAAAACCACATAGAGTTTAAGAGCATAAACCACATCTAGTTTAAAGCTGTCCAATAAACCCAGGTTTGTGTCAGAAGACCTGCTGGAACTTAGGAGGATTTAAAACAAGCCTTTGTCACCTCCACGTGCTCTGCAGCACTGTGCGAGCAAGGAGTTGTCGGTCAGCTTCTCCTGTGTTTGGGAAAGAGAAACTAAAAGAATTAAAAATAGAATCACAGAATCAAGCAGGTTGGAAGAGAGCTCCAGGCTCAGCCAGTCCAACCTAGCACCCAGCCCTGCCCAACCAACCAGACCATGGCACTAAGTGCCCCAGCCAGGCTTGGCTTCAACACCTCCAGCCATGGCCACTCCACCACCTCCCTGGGCAGCCCATTCCAATGTCAATCACTCTCTCTGCCAACAACCTCCTTCTAATAATTCCACTAACTCTCAGAAATAGGAATGTGCTTGAGCCATGAAGTCTAAGAAGCTGCAGGGATCCCCTTTCAGCTTCATGGACGGTTAATGCCACCTTATGGCTGCAGTATTAAATGCTTTCAGTTAGCCTGAGTGCTCATCTTCTAAAGGCACAGAAGTTGCAAGCTATAGGGCACTTCAATGAAGTGTCGTCTTTTCTCTCCTACACTTTAGACAGCAGTATGGTTGTGTTTTAGAATCATAGAACCAGTCAGGGTGGGAAGGGACCACAAGGATCAGCCAGTCCCAACCCCCTGCCATGCCCAGGGACACCCTACCCTAGAGCAGGCTGCCCACAGCCTCAGCCAGCCTGGCCTTAAACACCTCCAGCCATGGGGTCTCAACCACCTCCCTGGGCAACCCATTCCAGCCTCTCACCACTCTCCTGCTCAACAACTTCCTCCTCACCTCCAGCCTCACTCTCCCCACCTCCAGCTTTGCTCCATTCCCCCCAGTCCTGACACTCCCTGAAAAGTCCCTCCTCAGCTTTCTTGTAGCCCCCTTCAGATCCTGGAAGGCCACAAGCAGGTCACCTGGGAGCCTCTTCTTCTGCAGCCTGCACAGCCCCAACTCTTTCAGTCTGTGCTCGCAGCAGAGCTGCTGCAGAGGTGCTCATTCTCGTGGCCCTTCTCTGGACACACTCCAGCATCTCCACATCCCTCTTGTGATAGGGATGTTGTTTTACACCATCAGAGCTGATCCTGCCTCATTCTGACAGGCTGTCTCAGGCAGGCTGAGAGGCTGCAGACCTTAGCAGCGTTCTGCCTGTTCCAGTCATACTGAGTGAAAGAGAGCTGTGTAGAGGCATCCAAGTTAGCACTCATCAGCCCAGATGAGTGCTGTTGTGGGCCTGAAAATAATAGTGCTCTGTTAGCCTGTCTCCACACCACTGCTAAAGAGGATTACCTTTGGTCATGCTGTGCTGCTTCTACCGCTGGAGTAACATTTTCCCATTAGCTTGGGAGTGTCTGGGCTATGCTCCACTGAGTGGGGTGGTCAGAGTAAAATTTCCCTCTATTCAAAGAGCAGGACTTTGCAAAACAGCAGTCAAGTGGAACACAGGCTTGCATAGCCTGCAAGACAGTTGGCTGTGGAGAATGAATAATCTGAGCTCACAGCAGGAAGAACTCACACCATGAGCACAGTCAGCATCTGCAGGAGCCTTTCCACCAGTAAACTCTGGGTCTGGGTCCCAAGCTTCTTTCTTCAGGCTCAAAACTGTTTCACTTTGAGTTCTTTGCCATTACCTTCCTGTAAAGATTGAAGCAGATGGTAAAATTCATCCTCTTTATTGGTTTCACTGTAACATGAGCCTGAGCTGTATGTGGAAAGCTGAGACGGTTCAGGTTTGAGGAGCTAAGTGATGGCTGGAGGTAGGCACCGTGTAACAGGAGAGCTGGAGGGAGAGCGCAAGTGACGCTGCCGGTGCAAGTGTGGAAGCATATTCCAGCAGATGATTCAAAGACATCTACCCCCCCTTGGACTGCTGCCTCAGCTCTTATTACATCCAAATGGGGAGCAGCTCAGGCTGTTCCTCCACCAGAGATGACCAAGACCCACCTAGCACAGACATGGGGGCCACCAGGTTAACGAGACGGAGAGCAGCACCCTGCTGACTTGGAGATAGATTCACTCTTTCCAGCAGGTGATTTTTGCCAGTGCAGCTCCTCAGACCCTTGTTAGAAGTGCAAATGGCTTTGCCCATGAGCACAAGCTTTAAGGAGAGCAGCTGTGTTCATAAAAAACGATTAAGATCTATACCAGTGAGACATTTTATCAGACTCCTGGCCAGAAACCTCCTTGCTTAGCTCCCCTTGCAAGTCTACTCACAGGTGTTTCAAGAGGGGAAGCTGAGAGAAGGGGCGGGGAAGAAAAATGAGAGAAAAAAAATCAAGTCTTGCCCAAAAGTAAGCATGAGTAAC
The DNA here is from genome assembly GCA_013400475.1 of Tricholaema leucomelas. Taxonomy (NCBI): domain Eukaryota; kingdom Metazoa; phylum Chordata; class Aves; order Piciformes; family Lybiidae; genus Tricholaema lacrymosa; species Tricholaema leucomelas. The sequence goes on along the minus strand of WAAF01018847.1, from coordinate 36,835 downwards.
AAATTACTCATAATTAAGGTTTGTTAATTGCATAGACCTGAATTAAACCTTTCCACATCTGAAATGGACTAAGTTATGCTGGCAGCAGAGCTGTTGAGCTGTTAGATACTTTTGGGGACACTTGTCTGTTGATTTGCCATTGGAGAAGTTCCTGGCTGGAGCCAGGTGGGACTGAGCCAAGAGACCTCTTTCCCTTTCTATCTTTCTTTTGTGTGTGTGTCCATGTGTTTGCAGCACATTTTCACAACGGGCTGCCAGAGTTTGGCCCACGGTGACAGGGAGTGGATTTATGGGATGGTTGTTCAGAATGCTGTGTTCTTGTTATCATGCATGACTGATGCTGTGAAATGCTTGTGTCACGGAGCTGTGTGGAGGTACGACTTGGGACACAGCCTGAAGCTGTGCCAGGGCAGGTCTAGGCTGGATGTTAGGAGGAAGTTGTTGTCAGAGAGAGTGATTGGCATTGGAATGGGCTGCCCAGGGAGGTGGTGGAGTGGCCGTGGCTGGAGGTGTTGCAGCCAAGCCTGGCTGGGGCACTTAGTGCCATGGTCTGGTTGGTTGGGCAGGGCTGGGTGCTAGGTTGTACTGGCTGAGCTTGGAGGTCTCTTCCAACCTGCCTGATTCTATGATTCTATGAAGAGGAAACAGGCAGAGAGACAGTTTTCCTTAACAAAAAAAAAGAATCAGAACATGAAGTGCAAATTTTATCTCCCTGGAGAAGCCGTGACTTGATGCAGCACTTACAGCTCCTGCTAGAAGGAGAATGCTTCCCCCCAAAACATGGAAGTAATCCTCCTCCTCCACTGTGGTCTGCTGAGACCCCACCTGGAGTACTGAATCCAGCTCTGGAGCCCCTGGGACAAGAGGCATGTGGAGGTGCTGGAGTGTGTCCAGAGCAGGGCCACAAGGATGCTCAGGGGGCTGCAGCAGCTCTGCTGTGAGGAGAGACTGAGGGAGTTGGGGCTGTTCTGTCTGGAGAGGAGAAGGCTCCCAGGTGACCTTCTTGTGGCCTTCCAGGATCTGAAGGGGGCTACAGGAAAGCTGGGGAGGGACTTTTCAGGCTGTCAGGGAGTGCCATGACTGGGGGGAATGGAGCAAAGGTGGAGGTGGGGAGAGTGAGGCTGGAGGTGAGGAGGAAGTTGTTGAGCAGGAGAGTGGTGAGAGGCTGGAATGGGTTGCCCAGGGAGGTGTTTAAGGCCAGGCTGGATGAGGCTCTGGACAGCCTGACCTAGTGTGAGGTGCCCCTGCCTGTGGCAGGGAGGTTGGAACTGGCTGGTCCTTGCGATCCCTTCCCACCCTGACTGATTCTGGGATTCTGTAATTCTGTGTTGTCTCCAAGCAGACCTATAAGAAACCTTTCCCATGACTAAAAAAAAATCCCAATGCAGATGACCAAAAAAACCCCCAACAGATAATTTCCACGTGTGTGTGCCTCTTCTCTTCTCTTCTCAGTTCCAGCTGGGACCACAACTGGAAATGCCAAAATACCACAGAAATGTGGTTCTTGTGGTATTCCAGCTCCAGCAGAAGCAGGAAGTATTAGAAAGCTTCCAATAAATCATGTTCTCAGGCTATTTGCAACCCAGTCTTGTGAGCTGGAGAAGCTTGGATAATAAACCCTACTCTGCTTGTCCATCTGAATCAGACACTTCACCCTAGGGGCACTTCCCTTTGTACTCAAGGACTGTTCTGTCTGAGATGCTGCTGATATTCCTTCTAAGCTGTAACACATCTTCAGTTTCACATTAAGTCCAGCAATAAATTGAATTAAATCTTGTTATGAAAGCCAGATTTAACTGTGGCCTTTTATTGCTGCTAGCTGCTGGACAGGTTTTGTGTTTTGGTTTGTTTTGTTTGTTTTTTTTTCCCCAAGTCAAAGGCAACTGCAAGACTCAGCAGTTTGAATGTCCATGGCAGTAGAGCTGCAGCAGGCTGCTCTTTGGCTGGCTGGGAAAGCAGCAGCATTATGGTATGGAGAAGAAAATATGAACACAGCCTGAACTGGCTCTGGCAGAAGAGAGAACTTCCAGGATCATTGAAATCATGGAATCAAGCAGGCTGGAAGAGAGCTCCAAGCTCAGCGAGCCCAACCTAGCACCCAGCCCTGGCCAATCAACCAGACCATGGCACTAAGTGCCCCAGCCAGGCTTGGCTTCAACACCTCCAGCCACAGCCACTCCACCACCTCCCTGGGCAGCCCATTCCAATGCCAATCACTCTCTCTGCCAACAACTTCCTCATCACATCCAGCCTAGACCTGCCCTGGCACAGCTTGAGACTGTCCCCTTCTTCTGTTGCTGCTTGCCTGGCAGCAGAGCCCAACCCCAGCTGGCTACAGCCTCCCTTCAGGTAGTTGTAGACAGCTGGTGAGTAAAAGAAACTGAAGACCTTTAAGAAGAGTTGTCTCCCTAATGCACCCTGACCTGCCCCTGACAAGCAGCAATTCTGTGTTCAGAAGTCACAGAATCACAAAATGTCAGGGGCTGGAAGGGACCTCTAAAGCTAATCCAGTCCAACCCCCCTGCCAGAGCAGGATCACCCAGAGCAGACCACACTGGAACACATCCAGGCAGGCTTTGACTATCTGCAGAGAGGGAGACTCCACAACACCCCTGGGCAGCCTGTGCCAGGGTTCTGGCACATTCACAATGAAGAAATTCCGCCTCATGTTTCCATGGATCTTTCTATGCCTCAGCTTCCACCATTGCCCTGGTGCTGTTGTCTAGCCCAGCACAGGATCACAGAACAACAGAACAAAAGGGGTTAGAGATCATCGAGGTCCAACCTCCCTGCTAAAGCAGGGTCTCCCAGAGCACCAGCATCTCTTCTGTGTGGTACAGCCTGTAAGACACTGGGTTGTGTGGTTGGCTGCTCAGATAAGAGCTCACAATATCAGCCTGGTTCTATGTGATGGTGACAGCACCAGGAGTGTTTTGCTGTCCTCTGCTGAAAGCTGTGTAAGAAATCAGGTCAGTGTGATCGCAGCAGAGCCTTTCACTGTGTGCTGGTTGAAATGTCGACACTAACAGATCCCAAGATTTGCATGACCTTCTGATCTCTTTTGTGAGTGGTGGTTGTGCAACAGATCCCCTGGTAAGATAAGACAATGTGAGTGTTTATACAAAGCAGGGAAGTTTACTAGAGCTATGGCTTGCCACTCTCCTCCTTTAAAACAGAGTAACATCTGCAGTTCAGGATCAGAAAAGAAAAAGCAAACCAATAAGACTCAATATTTGCATTCTCTTTGGAGGTTGGATGCAATGCCAGGTGTGCAGTTTTCAACACGTAAGACCTCTCTCTGTAGTAGGAAGAACAGTTGAAAGCAGTAATTTGTGGCAAATATTTCCTTGCTCCCCAGCAGCTGATGTCAGATGTACCAGGAATGGGATATCTGCATCTCAACAACTTCAGCAGCAAGGGCTTTATAGAAGTTATGAGAGGTTGTGGGGGTCTCCTTCTCTGGAGACTTTCAAGGCCTGTCTGGATGTGTTCCTCTAATGGGACAGTATTGTCCTGCTCTGGCAGGGTGGTTGGACTCGATGATCTCCTTGGGTGCCTTCCAGCCCTAACATCCTGTGAACCTGTGAAGGGCTTGTAGCCTAAGCTGGCATTTGTGCCTTCCCTGTTCCTTTTATGCTGCTGTTGAATGTGCATGAGCTGGCTTGAGAACTACTTTTCACAGCATCACAGAGTATTAGAGGTTGGAAAGGTCCTGCAGAGGTCATCAGTCCAACCCTCCTGCCAAAGGAGGATCACCTAGAGCAGGCCACACAGGAACACAGCACTGGTCAGGCCACACCTTGAGTGCTGTGTCCAGTTCTGGGCTCCTCCATTGCAGAGAGATGTTGAGGTGCTGGAAGGTGTTTGGAGAAGGGCAGCAAGGCTGGGGAGGGGCCTGGAGCACAGCCCTGTGAGGAGAGGCTGAGGGAGCTGGGGGTGTGCAGCCTGCAGAAGAGGAGGCTCAGGGCAGAGCTCATTGCTGTCTGCAGCTCCCTGCAGGGAGGCTGTAGCCAGCTGGGGTTGGGCTCTGCTGCCAGGCAGGCAGCAACAGAAGAAGGGGACACAGCCTCAAGCTGTGCCAGGGCAGGTCTAGGCTGGATGTTAGGAGGAAGTTGTTGTCAGAGAGAGTGATTGGCATTGGAATGGGCTGCCCAGGGAGGTGGTGGAGTGGCTGTGGCTGGAGGTGTTGAAGCCAAGCCTGGCTGGGGCACTTAGTGCCATGGTCTGGTTGGTTGGGCAGGGCTGGGTGCTAGGTTGGGCTGGATCATTGAGTACAACCCTTTACCAAAGCAGAGTCACCTAGGGCAGGTCGCACAGGAACACATCCAGGTGTGTCTTGAAAGCCTCCACAGAAGAAGACTCCACAACCTCTCTGGGCAGCCTGCTCCAGGGCTTCAAAACCCTCAACATACCCTCCTCATGTTGAGGTAGACCCTCCTGTCTTCCAGCTTATACCTGTTGTTCCTCATGTTATCCCTGGGCACCACCAAAAAGAGACAACACCTTCATCCTGACACCCACCCCTCAGATATTGATAGACACCGCTCAGGTCCCCTCTCAGCCTTCTCTTCTGCCGACTAAACAGCCCCAGGGCTCTCAGTCTGTCCACATAGCAGCAATGTTCAAGTCCCCCAAGCATCCCTGTAGCTCTCTGTTGGACTCTCTCCAGCAGGTCCCTGTCTCTCTTGAATTGGGGAGCCCAAAACTGGATGCAGTATTCCAGGTTTATTCTCAGCAGGGAAGAGTAGAGGGACAGGAGAACCTCCCTAGTCCTGCTGGCCACACTTTCATTGATGCATTCCAGGATGCCCTTGGGCTTCTTGGCCACAAGGGCACGTTGCTGTTCCATGGAGAACTTGCTGTCCACTAAGACTCCAAGGCTTCAGTCCTGCTAAGACTCCATGGGGCTGCTTTCCAGCAGGATGACCTCTAGTCAGTACTGGTGTCTGCTGTTGTTCTTCCTCAGATGCAGAACTCTGCACTTCTCCTTGCTGAACTTGGTGAAGTCCATGTTTTGCGTAGCTCACTTCCCAGGCTACCGTCAAAAGAAGGAAAAATAGGCAAGCATAGCTCAGCCAGGAATTTCAATGAGGCATTTCTGAGCAGACATTTCTGTGCCAGAGGAGTTGGCTGGAGATACCCCCTGACCTCCTCTTGTATGGCTTTGGTGGGCAGCTGTCACCTCTGCTTTCTGCAGGCTGCACTTGTGTGTTTCCCTGCAGAGCCTGCAGCCCGGTTGGTGCAGGCTGCCAGAGAGGGAAACCCTCACCCAGAAACATGGCTTTTGTTCTGCTGCTTTTGTTCCCTTCACTTAAAATGTGAGTGTATCTGCTTGCTCTTTTCTATGGGAAAAAAAAGAACCCAAGCCCACCCTAACTATTTCCTGAGTTAGAAGCCTTTGAAATGTTCTCTTGGTGTGTGGGCAAAAACCTAACACTGACTTTGTTAGAACGTCTCGGACCGATCCTGCTGGTACTCGAATTGCAAACTGCTTTGGCTCCTCACACTCGACGAATGCTTTGTCCATTTCTGGTTTCCTTTGCTGACAGTGTAAGACCTTGTGAGGATTTCTATGCATTTCAGACTAAACCCAAAGGCTCTCTTTTCTGACTGTAGGAATTTCTTCATGAGCTCACAGACACACACATGTACAGGCACAGACGTAGGAGAGAAGGAGGGGGTTTTATAGCGTTGCCCGGATGGACAATAAAATGCCCACTAAATATAGTTCATATTTCAAGTTCTCATAATACATCTTAGGTTTCAGGAATATGGCTGTAAAGAATGGCTTGCAACAACCAAAAGAATCTAATATTTCCTTAAAGAAAGGAAAGAAGAGGATGTGCTGAACTGGCTGTGGGTTTGCCCTCCAACAGGAAGCCTTTCCGTAAATGTTTGGTATAAGAATGTGTTTATTAGTTCTAAATTGCTGCTGTGGTTAGCAGCTCCCTCTCTTTCTTTTGAACACAGCGGTGTGTTCTGGGATGTGTTGCATGCCCTTCCTCTTAAAAACCAACAGACTTCACCATAAACCAGAGGAGAGATGATGTTTAATTGGGAATAAGGGTTTGGGGTTTGCCTCCTGTTCCTCTGGTAAAATCTCCTGATGGGAATAGGGTTAAGCAATGTTTCCAGCATGTGTTTTAGGAACAGGCCAAAGAGGAATTTATGGGGTAGGACACGGTGACTTCAGAGGTGAGCAGGATGGCTCAGGTAAGAAAAGCAAGACAGTGCTTGCTGTGATGGTGGCAGCTGCAGTTGGTGGGCAGGAGGCATTGGGTGCTATGCCTGGGGCAGGGGTGTAGGACCAGAGCGATTAGCTGCAATGTACAGCTCAAATCTATAGACATTGATCACATTCCCTCTCAGCCTTCTCTTCTGCAGGCTAAGCAGCCTCAGGGCTCTCAGTCTTTCCTCATAGCCACTCATCCCTGTAGCTCTCTGTTGGACTCTCTCCAGCAGGTCCCTGTCTCTCTTGAATTGGAGAGCCCAAAACTGGAGGCAGTATGCCAGATGTATTCTCATCAGGGCAGAGTAGAGGGACAGGAGAACCTCCCTAGTCCTGCTGGCCACACTTTCATTGATGCACTCCAGTACTGTGTGCAGTTCTGGAGCCCCCAACACAAGAAGGACATGGAACTGCTGGAGCCAGTCCAGAGGAGAGCCACGAAGATGCTCAGAGGGCTGCAGCAGCTCTGCTATGAGGACAGGCTGAGAGAGTTGGGGCTCTGCAGCCTGGAGAAGAGAAGGCTTCGAGGAGACCTTAGAGTGGCTTTCCAGTATCTGAAGGGAGCCTACAGGAAGGCTGGGGAGGGACTATTGACAAGGTCTGGTAATGTCAGGACGAGGGGGAATGGGTTTAAGCTGGCAGAGGGGAGATTTAGACTGGATGTTAGGAGGAAGTTCTTTACAGTGAGGGTGGTGAGACACTGGCACAGGTTGCCCAGGGAGGTTGTGGATGCTTCCTCCCTGGAGGTGTTTAAGGCCAGACTGGATGAGGCCTTGAGCAACCTGCTCTAGTGGGAGGTGTCCCTGCCTATGGCAGGGGGTTGGAGCTGGATGATCCTTGGGGTCCCTTCCAACCTAAACCATTCTATGATTCTATGCCCTTGGCTCTCTTGGCCACAAGGGCACATTGCTGTCCCTTGGAGAACTTGCTGTCCATCTAGGGCAGCAAGGTGAGCCAGCAGTGTCACTAAGTGGTTGCCATCCAGAGAGGCCTGGGTAGACTGTGGCTTCATAGTGACAACCTGGGATGCATTAGAAGGGCTGTGGTTAGTAGGTGGAGAGAGGCTCTCCTTGCACTCTACTCTGCCCTGGTGAGGCTGCATCTGGAGTACTGTGTCCAGTTCTGGGCTCCCACTTCAAGAAGGACATAGAACTGCTTGAGAGACCCCATTGCAGAGCCACAAAGATGCTGAAGGGAGTGGAACATCTCTGTTGTGAGGAGAGCCTGAGGGAGCTGGGGCTGTGCTGCTGAGAGAAGAGGAGACTGAGAGGCGACCTCAGCAGTGGTTATAAAGATGTAAAGATGAGTGCCAGGAGGCTGAGCCAGGCTCTGCTGGGTGATGCCAGTGCCAGCACAAGGGGCAGTGGTGGAAGCTGAGGCAGAGGAAGTTTCATTTAAACATGAGGAGGAATTTCTTCACTGTAAAAGTGCCAGAACCCTGGAACAGGCTGCCCAGGGAAGCTGTGGAGCCTCCTTCTCTGGAGATATTCAAAACCTCTCTGGATGTGTTCCTGTGTGATCTGCTCTGAGTGATCCTGCTCTGGCAGGGAGGTTGACTGGATGAGCTTTGGAGGTTCCTTCCAGCCCCTGACAGTCTGTGACTCTGTGATTCTGTGAACCTGTCCCCAGCAAGAAGTGTGTTCAGAAAAGCTCAGGACCTGCTTTGTCATCACTGGAATTGCTTAGTAGCCTCCATGGAGCAAAGCAACGAACTGCAGTGTGAGCTGTGAGTGGCAGCCTTTGCCTTTCCTCAGGCCTGGACACAGGCACGAGAAGCTTTGCACCTCTGTTGCTCATAGAATCCTTGAATGGCTCAGCTTGGATCATCTACTCCAACCTCCCCATCATGGTCAGTGACACCTCTCAGCTAGACTCAGCTGCTGGAGGCCTTGAACACACCCAGGGAGGAGGCAGCCACAGCCTCCCTGGGCAGCCTATTCCAGAGTCTCAACACCCTCACACTGAAAAACTTCTTCCTCAGCTCCAGTCCGTCCCTGCTCTCCCTCAGCTCCAAACCATTCCCCCTTGGCCTGTCTCTAGACACCCCCAGGAAAAGTCTCTCTGCAGCCTTCCTGGAGGATGCCTTCAGCTATTGGAAGGCAGCTCTAAGGTGTCCCTGGAGCCTTCTCTTCTCCAAGCTGAACACCCCCAGCTACCTCAGCCTGTCCTCACAGCAGAAGTGCTCCAGCCCTTGGATCATCTTTGTGGCCTCCTCTTTTTTAAGTAGGTTGGAGAAGGCCGATGGTAAATTTAGGGTCTTCTGTTAATAATGTGACTGATTACATCTGAGATTTCTGATAGTTGCCAAGGAAAAGGAGTGGGTTCCTGTCCTTTGCATGCTGCTGGGCTTTTCCAGGGCGTTTTGCAGAATAAACCAATCTGGACCTTTCTTGCAATCTTTTCTTCTTACTTGTGCAGGCAGCTTCAGAAGAGTTTTAGTGGAATCAGTCACCTGCTTCCAAAGGTTGGGATGATGGCAATGCTGAGGTCCCATACTCATCCCAGGTTGGAAAACTCCTCTTTCGCAAAACCTGTGCTTAAGGCTGTTCATCTTGGGATGTTTGCCTGTGCTTATTAAAGACACCTGCAGAAACTGTCTTAAAGTGGTGCAAGAAATCTGTGTTGTGCTGGTTCACAGATCACAGGATCACATTATATTAGGGGCTGGAAGGAACCCAGGGAGATCATCCAGTCATCCTATGGCAGTTCAAGCTCTTGGATCTTGAGCTGTCATCTGATGTCCTGTCACTGAAATCATGGACAAAATGGTCAGATTAGGGTGATGAAGCTGATGAGGGGCCTGGAGCACAGCCCTGTGAGGAGATGCTGAGGGAGCTGGGGGTGTGCAGCCTGCAGAAGAGGAGGCTCAGGGCAGAGCTCATTGCTGTCTGCAGCTCCCTGAAGGGAGGCTGTAGCCAGGTGGGGTTGGGCTCTGCTGCCAGGCAGGCAGCAACAGAAGAAGGGGACACAGCCTCAAGCTGTGCCAGGGCAGGTCTAGGCTGGATGTTAGGAGGAAGTTGTTGGCAGAGAGAGTGATTGGCATTGGAATGGGCTGCCCAGGGAGGTGGTGGAGTGGCCGTGGCTGGAGGTGTTGAAGCCAAGCCTGGCTGGGGCACGTAGTGCCATGGTCTGGTTGGTTGGGCAGGGCTGGGGGCTAGGTTGGGCTGGCTGAGCTTGGAGCTCTCTTCTGACCTGCTTGATTCTGTGATTCTATGATCTGTCTCAAGTTTCTCTGCTAAATCTGAGGGGTCTGTTTAAAAAGAATCACACAGGATCACACAAACATGCAGGTTGGCAAAGCCCCTCAGGATCACCAGGCCCAACCTATAACTCTACACCATATCCCTACAACTCTACCATATCCGCAAGCACCACGTCCAAATGACCCTTAAACACAGCCAGGATGGGTGACTCCACCACCTGCCTGGGCAGCTCACAAAAAGAAGCTCACTAGTTACTTGAAAGGAGTGCAAGACAGCTTTAGAACCTGTTCCTCTCAGGGTGTGGGGTGCGTTGTGAGGAACCTGCTGTTGTTGGTGCTGGTGTCAGAGAGGGAAAACTTCCCAAGGGAAAGTTTAGGAGATGAGTTCTGGTCACACAGATCTCAGCAGAAGGCCAAACAGGCTGTAGAGTCTGAGCCAGGAGGATTCAGGGAGCTGTACAGAGGGAGAAAGAATACCTGGAGAGGGGAGGTCCTGAGAGAAAAGACACACATCTACAGATGGATGAGGTTACTGCATAAAGGACCTTTGTTAGCACTCACGAGTGGGAGTCACCTTTGGGTGGGAGGGGATCTAGAAAAAGATGTGATTTTGAAACCTGCAGGGGAAGGGCAGCACATGGGGAGCTGTGTCAAGGAGAGCAAGAGCAGGACAGTCTTGAGGATCACAGAATCACAGAGTTTTAGGGGCTGGAAGGGACCTCCAAAGTTCATCCAGTCCAACCTCCCTGCCAGAGCAGGGCAGGTCACACAGGAACACATCCAGGTGGGTTTTGATAGTCTCAAGAGAATGAGTCTCCAGAGAAGGAGACCCCCACAACCTCTCCAAGCAGCCTACTCCAGGTCTCCAGCACCCTCACAGTGAAGAAATTGCTCCTGTGTTCGAGCTTGTACCCATTGATTCTTGTCCTATCACTTGGCACCAGCAAAAAGAGACCAACACCTTCATCCTGACAGCCACCACTCAGATATTAATTAACAAGATCTCCCCTCCACCTTCTCCAGACAAAGCATCCCCTGTCTCTCAGTCTTTGCTCATATGAGACATGTTCAGTTCCCTTCATCATCCCTGTAGCTCTCCATTGGACTCTCTCCAGTAGATCCATGTCTGTCTTGAACTGAGGGAATAAAGAACAGTCCCCAGCTCCACAGGTAGAGCCAGCTGGAACAGGTCCGTTTGCATGTTCAGGCACAGTGGTGGCAGAGAGCTCTTGCTGCTTTGCAGACCACATCTCTTGGAAGAAAATTGAAACACACAAACACACTTTCATGCTGTCTCAACAGCCACATGTTGAGTAGAGAATCCCATCCATGTCTTCAGCAATGCCTTTAAAATTGCCTTCCGCCAGTGAAGTCCACTCATCACTCCACCTAAACACCACTATAGTAGTGCTGAGGCTGGTGGAGTTAAGCTCTGTGCAATGGCAGGTAGGATGTGCAGGCCTTGAGAAACCTGTTCTAGTGGGAGGTGTCCCTGCCCATGGCAGGGAGTTGAAACTGGATGATCATAGACCCATAGAATCAACCTGTGCCACGATGCCCTTTGAGGGTCCTTTCCAACCCAATGCACTCTGTGACACCATGAGTCTGTGCTATCTGTATGATCTCCTGGGGCTCACCTGAGCACCAAACCCATCACTCACTCCTGTTTGTATCCAAACATCCGAGTCTTAGCATTTGCCTGCTCTGGGTGCACATCATCAGGCACACAAAAGACCTGGCTTTGAGACAAAACAGTTTCCATCCCTCTTAGAATCATAGAATCAACCAGGCTGGAAGAGACCTCCAAGCTCATCCAGTCCAACCTAGCACCCAGCCCTGCCCAACCAACCAGACCATGGCACTAAGTGCCCCAGCCAGGCTTGGCTTCAACACCTCCAGCCACAGCCACTCCACCACCTCCCTGGGCAGCCCATTCCAATGCCAATCACTCTCTCTGACAACAACTTCCTCCTAACATCCAGCCTAGACCTGCCCTGGCACAGCTTGAGGCTGTGTCCCCTTGTTCTTTGAGGTCCTTTCCAGCCTAAGGCATTCTCTGATTCTATGTGTATTCAAGTGTGTCCCACAAGTAAACACTTCCCTTGCACACTGTAGCTGCTGTGAGTATAACACAAAGAGCAATGCTTCTACCCAGGCTTGCAGCTACACAATAAAGCCTCAGAGCCTTCAGTCAGTGTTGGTATGATTAGAAAGTCCCTTCAGATATGACCTTTTAACTACTGATGCCATCCTGTAGCTTTCACAAAAGTGACTGTGTCAACTGCATCACATGGCTGCAGCTAGCCTGCTTTTCAGCCATGTGATGCTATTTTGCCACCCTCAGGACAAAGGTTAAGCCCTCCCTTTCTTCTCTCTGTTAGGCACCAATTTCTTTGGTCTTCTTCCTTTGATACAGCTAAAATTCCTGAAGACAACAAGAGTTCAGAGTGTTATAACCCACCGTGGGCTTCTCTACCATTGTGCTGCATGGACCAGAAATACCTTCACACAGTGAGGCAATCATTCTTCCCCACCAGGATATAACGTCTTGATTCTCGTTCCAGAGCAGGTTTGGCAAGGAGCAAACCCCCAGCTTGCAGGGGGCAGTGGCCAGAACAATCTTTTTCTGCATTTTCAAACATTCTTTACTGTTATACTCTCCGCATTCAAATGGTAGCTTTAGCTGACTGAGAGTTTTGCAGAATGGTTGAATCACAGAATCAGGGCTGGAACGGACCACAAGGATCAGCCAGTCCCAACCCCCCTGCTATGCCCAGGGACATCCTACCCTAGAGCAGGCTGCACACAGCCTCAGCCAGCCTGGCCTCAAACACCTCCAGCCATGGGGCCTCAACCACCTCCCTGGGCAACCCATTCCAGCCTCTCACCACTCTCCTGCTCAACAACTTCCTCCTCACCTCCAGCCTCACTCTCCCCACCTCCACCTTTGCTCCATTCCCCCCAGTCATGGCACTCCCTGACAGCCTCAAAAGTCCCTCCCCAGCTTTTTTGTAGCCCCCTTCAGATCCTGGAAGGCCACAAGAAGGTCACCTGGGAGCCTCCTCTGCTCCAGCCTGCACAGCCCCAACTCTTTCAGTCTGTGCTCACAGCAGAGCTGCTGCAGCCCTCTCAGCATCCTCCTGGCCCTGCTCTGGACACTCTCCAGCATCTCCACAGCCCTCTTGTCCCAGGGGCTCCAGAACTGGATGCAGTACTCCAGGTGGGGTCTCAGCAGAGCAGAGCAGAGGGGGAGAATCCCCTCCCTGGCCCTGCTGGCCACACTTCTGCTACTGCAGCCCAGGCTCTGGTTGCTCTCTGGGCTGCAAGTGCACACTGCTGGCTCCTGTTGAGCTTCTCCTCCAGCAGCACCCCCAAGTCCCTCTCCTCAGGGCTGCTCTCCAGCCACTCACTGCCCAGCCTGCATTTGTGCTTGGCATTGCCACCCAGCTGCAGCACCTTGCACTTCCTCTTGTTGAACCTCCTGAGCTTGGCTTGTGCCCACCTCTGCATCCTTTCCAGGTCCTTCTGGATGGATCCCTGCCCTCCAGCCTGGCTGCTGCACCACACAGCTTGGTGTGGGCAATAAACTTGTCATCACAACTTCAGCCTGTCAAAACTCTGCCCCACTGCATCTGTGAATATTTTTTTTGCAGCATAAGAGTGGGTTTTTTCTTTTCCTTTTATTTGTTATGATACAAGCCTGTTTTAATACTGGTTCTGAGTCTTGTTTGGAGGCTACAGTTTTGTTTTTCCCTAAGCAGGGCATGTGTAGTGGTGGAAGTTTGAATACAAAGAGGGCAGCTTGAAGATAAAGGCTCACAGTTTTTAAGTCAGTCTTATCCAGCCTGTGGATGGAGAGGGCAGAAGGAAAAGAAATGTAGTTCTGTATTGGATAGCATAGAATAGTAGAATGGCTCAGGTTGGAAGGGATCTCAGAGATAGAATCATAGAATCATAGAATCAGACAGGCTGGAAGAGACCTCAAGGTCATCGCCTCCAACCTCCCCAACATGGGCAGGGACACCTCTCAACTAGACTCAGCTGCTGAAGGCCTTGAACATCCCCAGGAAGGAGGCAGCCACAACCTCCCTGGGCAGCCTATTCCAGAGTCTCACCACCCTCACACTGAAGAACTTGCACAGCTCCAGCCTAACCCTGCTCTCCCTCATCTTCAATCCATTCCTCTTTGGCCTGTCTTTAGACACCTTGATGGAAGGTCCCTCTGCAGCCTCATGTGATGTCACCTTGTAAATGGTGTTGGGCACAGAGTTGGACTGAAATGAGTTTACTGAAGTTAAGGATGTTTCCTGTGTGTTTTTCACTGTAGATTTCAAGACTGCATATAAATAAATTCAGTCTTCATAAGTGAAATCCAACATGAAGTTAATTGCACTTTATAACAGAAAAGGTATGAAGGAGGTCAGGTTTCAAGCCTGAGTTTTAAATACTCCCTTTCCTCTCGGTGCTGGAAAGCAAACAAGAAAAGCCAGGAGCAAACCCCAGCACGCACAGCAACTCTCCAAAATCTGGGCAGATGTTAGGCAAAAACTTAGTAGTAGAAAAGAGACTATGCCAGCTCTGCTTTCTATTTGCACCACGTCCTAGCCGTGCCCGAGGTCCAGCCGAGCAGTGACACCACTGCTGCACACTGAGCCTGGCAGAATGTGGGGTGGTACCCAGGTGCCAGGTTGGGGCTTGCTGAGAGAAAGGCAGCTGTGCTTCAGCCTGCACTCCCCGTGCCCTGTGTCCCACTCACAGGGTTAAGTTACTGGCACAGGTTGCCCAGGGATGCTGTGGATGCCCCCTCCCAGGAGGTGTTCAAGGCCAGGCTGGATGAGACCTTGAGCAACCTGCGCTAGTGAAAGGTGTCCTGGCCCATGTCAGGGGAGTTGGAAATGGATGATCTTGAAGGTCCTTTCCACCCCAAGTCATTCTGTGAATCTGAATCACCAAAGTTCTCCAGAGCCACACACTCTGCACCCACTCGACAGGGCTTTTCCTCCCTGGCCCAGGCACTGGAGAGTTGTGCTCCCTTCATAGCAGGACAGGGATTGAGGCAGGGAAAGGAATATGGGTGAAGGGAGTCCCTTGATGGCCTGTGAGGATTGGCATCTGAGAACACATATGGAGCCAGATTTGGCTTGGGATCTGCAGTGATGGCATCACTGTCTCCAGTTCTGGTGTCCCCAGCAGAAGAAGGACACAGAGCTGCTGGTGTGACTCCAGAGGAGGCCACAAAGATGATCCAAGGGCTGGAGCACTTCTGCTGTGAGGACAGGCTGAGGTAGCTGGGGGTGTTCAGCTTGGAGAAGAGAAGGCTCCAGGGACACCTTAGAGCTGCCTTCCAATAGCTGAAGGCATCCTCCAGGAAGGCTGCAGAGAGACTTTTCCTGGGGGTGTCTAGAGACAGGCCAAGGGGGAATGGTTTGGAGCTGAGGGAGAGCAGGGACGGACTGGAGCTGAGGAAGAAGTTTTTCAGTGTGAGGGTGTTGAGACTCTGGAATAGGCTGCCCAGGGAGGCTGTGGCTGCCTCCTCCCTGGGTGTGTTCAAGGCCTCCAGCAGCTGAGTCTAGCTGAGAGGTGTCACTGACCATGATGGGGAGGTTGGAGTAGATGATCCAAGCTGAGCCATTCAAGGATTCTATGAGCAACAGAGGTGCAAAGCTTCTCGTGCCTGTGTCCAGGCCTGAGGAAAGGCAAAGGCTGCCACTCACAGCTCACACTGCAGTTCGTTGCTTTGCTCCATGGAGGCTACTAAGCAATTCCAGTGATGACAAAGCAGGTCCTGAGCTTTTCTGAACACACTTCTTGCTGGGGACAGGTTGTCAGCTATGAAGCTATCGTGTCACAGGCCACCCAGGCCTGTGGCTGTCTTCTCCTTGGTGGTGTTCAAGGCCTGGATGGATGAGGTCCTGAGCAGCCAAGTCTGGTTGGGAGGTGTCCCTGCCCATGGCAGGTCCCTTCCAACCTAAGCCTGGAGCACAGCCCTGTGAGGAGAGGCTGAGGGAGCTGGGGGTGTGCAGCCTGCAGAAGAGGAGGCTCAGGGCAGAGCTCATTGCTGTCTGCAGCTCCCTGCAGGGAGGCTGTAGCCAGCTGGGGTTGGGCTCTGCTGCCAGGCAAGCAGCAACAGAAGAAGGGGACACAGCCTGAAGCTGTGCCAGGGCAGGTCTAGGCTGGATGTTAGGAGGAAGTTGTTGGCAGAGAGAGTGATTGGCATTGGAATGGGCTGCCCAGGGAGGTGGTGGAGTGGCTGTGGCTGGAGGTGTTGAAGCCAAGCCTGGCTGGGGCACTCAGTGCCATGGTCTGGTTGATTGGCCAGGGCTGGGTGCTAGGTTGGGCTGGTTGAGCTTGGAGCTCTCTTCCAGCCTGCTTGATTCTATGATTGTGTGACTCTGTGAGTCACAGCTGCATTTCTCATGCTGGAGTCAGGTCCCTCACATCTCAGGGATGTGACCCACAAGAGGGCAGAGGCTGCTGGGGACAGTCATACACTGACTCTCACCCAGCAGTGAGGGACTTCCCAGGCAGGGCTGTGCGAGCTGCTTGCCCTCGCTGTGCTCCGTTCCATTTGTATGTTTCCTGACAGTTCACATCTCAGAAGCAGAAGACAGAGGGACTTAATGTTAGGTGAAAGGATTTTCTGAGAGTGGCTGTGTTCAGCCTTTGCTCAAACCGAAGGAATAACTTTGATCTGTCAACTGTGAACAGTAAGCTGGGTGCGACCTTCCGTCATCGACTAATCGTCTCCCTTAGCGACATCTGTGAACTTTGCTCTGATACTAGCTCGTGCTCTTCCTTTGTACTGCCAAGGGCTTTCATCCAAGGTCTAATTATTTCACTTTCTGTGTATACAGATGGCTGGGGAGTCAGTCACACCCTAGGAGGAAGATCATTCTTCTGTTTTGGATTTCCCAGACTGGTGGCAGCCGTCAGGTGGGCACAGCCTTTGAACGGCTCAGGCAGGCCAGCTCAGCCCCCAGCATCCTAGCCCCCTCTGCCCCTCTTTCTCCTTAGGCACCATATTTGGGTTTTATTCTTACCTGAGAGGGAAGGAAGAAAAGTGTGATGGTTGGAGTGTTGCCTGCCCCCCCCACTAAGAAAATCACCCAGCCTAGACTCAGCCCATCTGGAAATCAGAGAAGTGGAGCTTTATATTCGCAGCTCAGCACAACAGACAAGCAGATATTGACAATATTTACAGCTGCAGACAGCAATAGACAAGGTAAAAGTAATGCAGAAACACAGCAGTCCTGCCAGAAAGCAAAGTCCCCAGCAGGGGCTCCCAACCACCCTTCCACCTCCTTCCCAGCCCTCTACCTTACCCCAGTCTTTGCCTTACGTTCAAGGTGAGTTTGGAGAGTCGGCCAGGGGGGTTAGGAAGCAGAAGGCTTAGTCACACAGAGCCAGGTTAGAGAGAGAGAAGTGCAGCCCCATCCAGAGAGTAAAACTGCCTTATCTGTGTTTGTGTTCTTGTTTTTATCCACCTCAGCAAGCCTATGAGTGCAGCAGGCATCACCTTTGTTTCCTTTTCACAGCCTAGCATCTAATTCCTCTTATCAAACTATCCCAGCTAGGCTCAAACCAGCACAAGAAGGGAGAATTGTTCCTGGCTGGGAAGGGTTCGATATTTCAAGCTAGTTGATTGATGTGAACTTATTGCAGATGCTGAACCGACCCACAGGGAGGAAGAAGAAAATACTGCCTGTCCTTTTCATCCCTTAACAGTGCTAAAGGCCTGGTTAGAAGGTGTTCTGGGTGATTAATGGCCACTTGGGGTTAATGCCCTAAAGCCCTCTGTCCCTCAGCTCTTTCCAAGCAGTGATTAATCTGCAGGGGAATGTATGTGCCCCGATCGCCGCTGCTGATAACACTCATCTTTATAGTGTGGATCAAACCCTGCAGGCTTATTGTAGTAATGGCCACGTCCTCACCTCCCAGGCCTTGTTCGGTTCAGTCAGCCACAGCTTAAGCTCCTGGTGTCATCTGATCACATTCAGTTCAAGCACTGGCTCTCTGGAGACCCAGTCCTCAGAGTGCCACTGCTGTTCAGCAGCGGTGTGAAACCACTGCCTTCTCCTCTAGGAAAATGTCCCTGTGGGAGCTCAGTCCCCTGAGTAGTGGGGAAGTGTGGCACCACAGAAGGGTGTAAAGGCAAGGAGCAGGTGTTGGCTCTGGGGGTGAGGGGGCTGTGGCTGGTGGCTGGATTGATGGCAGCAGTGTCACACCACCGCAAGCTCTTGCACCCCTTTGCTTTCTCCACAAGGTTGCCTGTCACCGGTTCACACTCTGCTTGTCCCTGTGATGGATACACAGCAACTGCCAGCTTCAGCTGACAGAGAAATGGGCCATTAGGTGAGTTATGGCATCTGCTCTGGCAGGGGGTTGGACTTCATGATGTCCTTGGGTCCCTTCCAAGCCCTAACATCCTGTGATCCTGTGATCTGTAGAGGACCAGTGCCAGCAGCAGGCCTTGTGTGCTGCACCAGGTGAGTAGGGCTAATATTTTTCAGATGCCCTCCTGGGCATGGCCAAGGATTGCAAGTTGGAGAAACCCACAGCAGCTGTCACAGTTTGGCCAGGTGCTGTCCCAGCAGCAGAGGCTTCTTTTCTTGGAGTACTGTGTGCAGTTCTGGAGCCCCCAGCACAAGCAGGACACGGAAGTATTGGAGCCAGTGCAGAGGAGGCCACCAAGATGCTGAGAGGGCTGCAGCAGCTCTGCTCTGAGGACAGGCTGAGAGAGTTGGGGCTGTGCAGGCTGGAGAAGAGAAGGCTTGGAGGAGACCTTGGAGTGGCCTTGCAGGGTCTGAAGGGGGCTGCAGGAGGGCTGGGGAGGGACTATTGACAAGGTCTGGTAATGGCAGGATGAGGAGGAATGGGTTTGGACTGGCAGAGGGGAGATTTAGACTGGATATTGGGAAGAAGTTGTTTTCAACAGTTGTTGTGAGGGTGGTGAGACACTGGCACAGGTTGCCCAGGGAGGTTGTGGCTGCTCCCTCCTGGCCTGACCAGGGCAGATTGAGACTGGAGATTAGGAAGAAATTCTTTCCAGTGAGGATGGTGAGACACTGGCACAGGTTGCCCAGGGAGGTGTTCAAGGCCAGGTTGGATGAGGCCTTGAGCAACCTGTTCTAGTGGGAGGTGTCCCTGCCTATGGCAGGGGGTTGGAACTGGCTGAGCTTTGAGGTCCCTTCCAGCCTAAACCATTCCATGATTTTATTTCCTAGTACCTTACCTGGTCTGCTTTTCAGTTTCTGAAAGACTTTATCCTATATCACCTCCTTTGGGAGATACAAGGAAAAATTTTCCACTGTGAGGGTGACAGAACCCTGGAGCAGGATGCCCAGAGAGGTTGTGGAGTCTCTTTCTCTGGATGTGTGTCTGTGTGACCTTCCCTGGGTGATCCTGCTCTGTCAAGGTGTTTGGACTGGATGATCTTCAGAGGTCCCTTCCTACCCCTAATCTTCTGTGATCCTGTGTGAGTCTGTGGTCATTCTGTTTGTCGTCACTGAGATCCAGCTTCATTTCTTGCATTTGGGCTTCCAGCACCTGCAGGGGGCTACAGGAAACAAGGAAGGGACTTTTGACGAGGGCTTGTAGTGATAGGATGAAAGGGAAGCTTGGGGAGGGCCGATTTAGACTGAAGATTAGGGAGAGGGTGGTGAGATGCTGAAGCAGGTCACCCAGGGAAGTTTTGGATACTCTCTCCCAGGAGATGCTCAAGGCCAGGCTGGATGAGGCCTTGAGCAAGCTGGGCTAGTGGGAGGTGTCCCTGCCTATGGCAGGGGGGGGTTGCAACTGGGTGATCTCAAAGGTCCCTTCCAAGCGAAACAGT
This sequence comes from Tricholaema leucomelas, assembly GCA_013400475.1. Classification (NCBI taxonomy): domain Eukaryota; kingdom Metazoa; phylum Chordata; class Aves; order Piciformes; family Lybiidae; genus Tricholaema lacrymosa; species Tricholaema leucomelas. Next base: position 17,572 of record WAAF01018847.1, on the reverse strand, counting down.
TCTGTGAAGCTGTGAATGCCATGGATGACTTCAGCTGCCTGAGCCTCCTCCCAGCTTCTCATGACCATGGGCTGTTCCCTAACACTGTCCTTCCTGGTGACTCTCGGCAGGCCTCTGCTGTTCTGTTGTGACTTTTGATTTGTTTTTTCTGCTCTCCCTATTTCCTTTCATTTCTTTCTCTTTGTTGTTGCATTTGTCTGCAGGCACCTTGGAAATTTTCACTGAGCTCTCTTATTACTTCCTGGGGAGTTGGTCTGATTTCCTGAGCTGGCTCACCAAGAGTTGTTGTTCTTCTCACCCCTCTCACCCCCTCTCCCTCGGTGTAATATTGTCCTTTTTCTGCTGTTTAATGTTATTAATTCCTTCTCTAACCTGTGTAGATTTGGGCTTCGGCCACATCTTATTTTCTGTCTTCTGGCTTTTGTCTGTTCTTTGTGTCTAATGAAGTGGGATCAGTGTGCCTCAAGTACAGAGAACGGCTCCAGCTCTGCCTGCATCTGCTTCCTTTAGTGCCTGGATCTCAAGGCTTTCTCACCACCACGAGCGCTTTAGGTCACTGAGCACTGCCCGTGTCTGCCTAATGACTGCTCAGGACGTTTTGGACTCTTTTTTCAGTGTTAAGCAACATTAGAGCTGAACAACCGCAGCCTGCAACCCCCCTTTTCCTTTTCTCTTCCCTGTTAGTGAGTTCACTCCATCCAAATACAGCTCTTAGAATGGCATCAGTGCACAAAGACTGTTTGGCAGCCCCTGATTTTATGCCTTTTGCTAGTGGCCTTAGTTGAAACGCTGTGTAAGATGGGTTGAAGTCCTCAGTCACCCTCTGCCTTGCTGGACTTCAGCAGAGTGGAGTGGTTTAACATTTTGGCTCCAGAAGTGTAGTCTTTACAGACATGATCTGAAGTACAGGTATGAGCTCAGGTGAGAGACTCGTTTGGCATTCACATTTCCCTTTGATGTCAGAGTAAGCCAAAGCTGCTCAGTCGCAGAGGAGTGAGTTCTTGTGCTGTGTTCCATCTTGGCTGATGTTAACTGCTCTCCAAGAGCTGAGAGGGGGTGTGTGTCCCCCTCACTTGGGTGTAACTGAGCTCACTGTGGGCCAGGAACATAGAATAGGTTTGTGTTTGTGTTGGGAGGGGCCTTTAAAGGCCTTCTAGTCCAAGCCCTCTGCAGTGAGCAGGGACATCTCTAACTAGGTCGGGTTGCTCAAAGCCCTGTCCAGCCTGACCTGGAATGGTTCCAGGGATGGGGCATTTACAGCTTTCTGGGCAACTTGTTCCAGTGTTTTCACCACCCTCACTGGAAGGTAATTCTTCCTTGTGTCTAGTCTGAATCTATGCTCTTTTAGTTTAAAACCATCACCCCTGGACATTTTGCAACCTACCCTGCCAAAAATGTTGTCCCCGTCTTTGTTATGAGTCTCCTTTAAGTGTTGAAAGTCCACAGTGAGGTCTCCCGAGAGCCTTCTCTGGATGGAACAACCCTAACTCCCTCAGTCTTTCTCTGTGAGACCTGTTCCATCCCTCTGATCATTTTTGTAGCTCTCTTCTGGACCTGCTCTAACAAACTCATGTCTGTGTTTTGCTGAGGACTCAAGAGCTGGACACAGTGCTCCAGGTGGGATCTCACTAGAGCAGAGCAGAGGAGAGCAGAGCAGAGGGTCAGAATCTCCTCCTCAGCCTTATCATAGAACCATAGAATCATAGAATCCAGCAGGTTGGAAGAGAGCTCCAGGCTCATCCAGCCCAACCTAGCACCCAGCCCTGGCCAATCAACCAGACCATGGCACTAAGTGCCCCAGGCTTGGCTTCAGCACCTCCAGCCACGGCCACTCCACCACCTCCCATTCCAGTGCTGCTTCTGGTGCAGCCCAGGGTACAGCTGGCATTCTGGGCTGCAAGTACACATCTGCTCTGAGGACAGGCAACAAGAGTTGGGGCTCTGCAGCCTGGAGAAGAGAAGGCTGCCAGGAGACCTTGGAGTGGCCTTGCAGTATCTGAAGGGGGCTGCAGGAGGGCTGGGGAGGGACTATTGACAAGGTCGGGTAATGGCAGGAGGAGGAGGAATGGGTTTGAACTGGCAGAGAGGAAATTCAAACTAGCTATTAGGAAAGGGTTCTTTGCAGTGAGGGTGGTGAGACACTGGCACAGGTTGCCCAGGGAGGTGTTCAAGGCCAGGTTGGATGAGACCTTGAGCGACCTGCTCTAGTGGGAGGTGTCCCTGCCTATGGCAGGGGGTTGGACCTGAGTGATCCTTGAGGTCTCTACCAACCTAAACCATTCTATGATTCTCTGATTCCATGTCCAGCTTTTCATCCACTAGCACCACCAAGTCCTTCTCTGTAGGACTGCTCTCAGTCATTTCGTCCCCCTGTATGGGTACTGAGAATTGGCCTAGCCCAGGTGCAGGACCTTGCCCTTGACCTTGTTCACACAGGCCCACTTGCTACGTTTGTCCATGTCCCTTTGCATGGCATTCAGTCTCTCGGGTGGGTCACCACGCCTCTCAACTTGATGGCATCTGCAGCCTTTATTTCTGAGGAGCTTTAGCCATGCACTGAGAAGGTTCATCAACCCTTGAGCCCTTTGGCGCTGCCTGAGTGCTTCAGAAACTGGGGACTTGGCCTGCACATGTCTGGCAGGCAAAGCTTTCCTCAGTGAGTGGAAATTCCACAACAGAGAAGCTGTAGAACCACCTCCAGCCTCAGATAGGCAGGGCACGTGGTGAGACCTTGCTTGGCTCTTAGCCTTCCTTGGTCTGCCAGAGCCACTGCTCCAGTGGGACCGTAACACAGGTCACTGTCACAGAATGTCACAGCAGGACCAGGGAGGTTCTTCTGCCCCTGTGCTCAGCACTGCTCAGGCCACATCTTGAGTGCTGTGTCCAGTTCTGGGCTCCTCCATTGCAGAGAGATGTTGAGGTGCTGGAAGGTGTTGAGAGAAGGGCAGCAAGGCTGGGGAGGGTCCTGGAGCACAGCCCTGTGAGGAGAGGCTGAGGGAGCTGGGGGTGTGCAGCCTGCAGAAGAGGAGGCTCAGGGCAGAGCTCATTGCTGTCTGCAGCTCCCTGCAGGGAGGCTGTAGCCAGCTGGGGTTGGGCTCTGCTGCCAGGCAAGCAGCAACAGAAGAAGGGGACACAGCCTGAAGCTGTGCCAGGGCAGGTCTAGGCTGGATGTTAGGAGGAAGTTGTTAGCAGAGAGAGTGATTGGCATTGGAATGGGCTGCCTAGGGAGGTGGTGGAGTGGCCATGGCTGGAGGTGCTGAAGCCAAGCCTGGCTGGGGCACTTAGTGCCATGGTCTGGTTGATTGGCCAGGGCTGGGTGCTAGGTTGGGCTGGTTGAGCTTGGAGCTCTCTTCCAACCTGCTTGATTCTGTGATTCTCTGCTGAGGGAATTCTTACAGCACATTGCTGGGTTTCACATCTTTTGGATCTGAGTATACAGCCAGTGAATGGGAGGAGGCTACCCTCACAGTAGTGCCCTAATAGCAGTCTTGTGATGCCACCTGTAAGCATGCTGTGTGCAGAGGCACCTTCTGGCTGGGAATGAAGTCCACCCTACCAAGCCTGGAAATCTTCATGGCACCAGACAGTTGCCCTGTTTGTGAGCTCAGGCTTATGCCCAAGCCCATGGTTCTGCCTCAAAGATAGAAAAATGAACAGAATTGGCTCTCCATAATTGGTTGCTGTTGGCATCTGAAGTAATTTGTGCCCTTGCTGTGGCTGCCTTTGTGATCTGAGAGGTGCTGTAGGCATGGCTCAGCTCCAGAAACACAGGCACTTGCTGCTGCTTGCCATGCTCTGCCGCATCCTGCTTGGCCTCTGGCCAGGACTCAGTTTTGTGGTTCCTCACTACGAGAAAGACACTGAGGGGCTGGAGTGTGTCCAGAGAAGGGCCACAAAGCTGGTGAACGGTCTGGAGGACAGGGCTGGGGAGGAGCATCTGAGGGAACTGAGGGTGTTTAGTGTGGAGAAGAGGAGGCTGAGAAGAGATCTCATTGCTCTCAACTACTCCCTGTGCTCCTGTGAAAGGGGGATGGAGTGAGGTGGGAGTAGGTCTCTTCTTCCTAGTCTCAGGTGATAGGACAAGAGGAAGTGGCCTGAAGTTGTGGCAGGGGAGGTTCAGGTTGTAGATTAGGAAACACATCTTTCTTACAAGAGTGGTCAAACTGCCCAGAGAGGTGGTGGAGTCACCATCCCTGGAGGTGTGGGCATGGCACTTCAGGATGTGGTTTAATGGCTGTGGTGGTGGTAGGCTAATGGTTGGAGTGGATGATCTTAGAGATCTTTTCCACCCAAATCAATTCTGTGAGACTCTGAGTCATACCTGCCAGCTTCATTCTGAGCCCTTGAACACCTGAGGGCACCTCAAAGAGTGCCAGGCACTTATGTTCACACCAGACAACGTGTGGCTAACTCCCTGACACAAGGATACGAGGTGAGGAGGCTCAGTGCTCCTGTGGGTGCTGTCGCTGCCACTTAAGGTAGGTGAATTATCCTGGCATAGCTTGTGGCTGCTGGAGACATCAGACTGCCTGAAGCAGCTCTGGCCAGCCTGATCCAGGGTAGGGTGTCCCTGCCCTTGGCAAGGGGTTGGAACTAGATGATCTTTGTGGCCCCTTCCAACCCTGACTGATTACAGGATCCCAGCATCCCAGGCTCACAGGATGTCAGGGGTTGGAAGGGACCCAAGGGGATCATCCAGTCCACCCCCCCTGCCAGAGCAGGACCACACAATCTAGCTCAGGGCACAGAGGAACACATCCAGACAGGCCTTGAAAGGCTCCAGGGAAGGAGACTCCACAACCTCTCTGGGCAGCCTGTGCCAGGCTCTGGGACCCTTACAGGAAAGAAGTTCCCCTTGTGTTGAGCTGGAACCTCTTTTGCTGCAACTTGCACCCATTGCTCCTTGTCCTACCCCAGGGAGCAGTGAGCAGAGCCTGTCCCCCCACTCCTGGCAGCCCTCAGATACTCATAAACATTTATCAAATCCCCTCTCAGTCTTCTCTTCTCCAGACTAAACAGCCCCAGGGCCCTCAGCCTCACCTCATCAGGCAGTGCCCTCCAGTCCCCTCATCATCCTCGTAGCCCTATGCTGGACCCTCTCCAGCAGATCCCTGTCTCTCTTCAACTGGGGAGCCCAAAGCTGCAGGCAGTGCTCAGGATGGTTCTGTGATTCTAAACTGCAACCCTACTGCTGTCTAAAATGTAGAAGAGCTGCTCCCAGCGGGGGACTGTATGCAGCGAGCAGAGAAATGCAGACCCTCACCCCAGTCATCTCCCGTTCTCCATGGTGAGAAATCCTGCCTTCTCACTTCTCCACCCTGATGTGCAGCACATGGAGCTCCCTGCAGGCACACACTGTGCACCCAGTCCAGGCAGCTATGGAGCTGGTGGGAGGCACAACGTTCCCAGGCTCTCAATCTGGTTGTTAATTGATGTGCGATAAGAGGGGCCAATATCTTCAAGGGGTTTTGGCTTAATCTTCCTTCTCACAGCAGTCTCCATACATGTTCTGTAATGTGGTGGAATCAGTGCCTCAGAGAGGAATTCTTTTTGTGTCAGTCCTAGCTGCCAGACAGCTATAGACCAATTAATCTCTGAGTGTGCACGTTTGGGGATGATATTCTCCAGTGACTCAGCAATGTAACAGATGGCAAAATATTTCATGTGTATTTCCATTCCATTTCTCTATTGGAAATGAACCCAGACAGTTTTTTTCTTGACAGTCAGACAACATCTGCTGAGATGTTGACACTGTCAGCTGAATTACAACCTCTCTGGCAGGTAGTTGTGCAGACAGCATGAACTAATTTCAGCTCTTCTGGATGCGGTTAAGTGTCTTTCTCGATGCTGTCGCGAGCAGTGCTGGATTCATGAGTGCTGACTGGTTCTGCAGTGGAGCCCTGGGAGCTTGGGCTTGGTCATGGGGAGCTTTGCTGCACGGAGGAAGATGCTGTGCAGCGAGTTGCAAGCTCAGTGTGTTTATTTGCACTTAGTCCTTAGCCAGGGCAGATTTAAAAGGAGGGACGTTTTGGAGGAGCCGGACCAGTGGCTTGGAGGCGATGTGCTCCGCTGCTGCGGGAGGAACTCAAGTGTGGGAGTGACTTTAGTCCCAGGAGCTGGTGTAACCCAGACATATCACAGTCTGAGACATCCGAGCTGAGCAGCAGGCTGCCAAGTGTTCTCCCTCCTGGTGCAAGCAGCATCCGAGACTTCTGGCAGTTTTCAAACATGATTCTTCCTGGGGAAGCAGGTGTGGAAGCTGTGGCCTTCTGTGGTGAGAGGATGAGGAGTCTGAGCTCTGGAGAAAGCCTGATCCAGGCGAAGATTTTGGTGGTTTCTGCTAAGACAGAGGCTCATTGAGCAGCAGAATTAGCAGCTTCATCCAGGCTTGTCCTGTGTCTCGTATTCTTAGCTCAATGAAGTGACATCTACTCCTGCCCTCCTTCCCTTTATCCACACTTGTTCTAGTTTACCTAGCTGGGATATTTTGGTGAGAGGAATTAGATGACAGGCTGTGAAAAGGAAACAAAGGTGATGTCTGCTGCACTCGTAGGATTGCTGAGATGGATAAGAACAAGAACATAAATATAGATAACAGAGTCTCTCTCTGTCTCTGAGGCTGCATGAACTTCTCTCTAACTTAATCTGCTATCTGTGTGACTAATCCTTCTGCTTCCTAACCCCCCTGGCCAGCTCTCCAAACTCGCCTATAACGTAAAGCAAAGTCTGGGGTAAGGTAGAGGGGTGGGAAGAAGGTAGAAGGGTGGTTGGGAGCCTCTGCTGGGGACTCTGCTTTCTGACAGGGCTGTTGTGTGAATTGAGGAGCCCAGAACTGGACACAGCACTCAAGGTGTTGTCTGACCAATGCTGAGTCCAAGGTCAGAATAACCTCCCTTGTCCTGCTGGCCACACTCTTCCTGATCCAGGCCAGGATGGCATTGGCTCTCTTGCAGCAGTACAGACAATTTTCCCTCTGGTCCTATTCCCTTTCCACAAGACTCCAAGCTACTTCGTGGGGTTTTTGGTTTTGCTGTTGGGCAAGACACTGTAGTGCTGCAGAGGCACATATAGACTCGCTTTCTTGAGAGCACATGGCTGTGGACTGGCCAGTTGCTGCCAAACAGATTGAACAACAGCTGAGTTCTCCTTGCATTTCCATCAGATATTTCTGATTTCCAGCAAAATATGTGTGAATGTCCTCTGGATGTCTACTGTCTGCCAGCTGCAATTAGGCTAAACTGATGGACAGACAGGGTGAGCACAGCAGTGGAAAACTAGGCTAAGAACCACAGTAAACAAGTGAGTAATGAGGGAAATATTTGCAGGACCCCAGTTTAATGACTGTGGTTCTGTGCTCTCCTTTAGCTGACTTTTGCAGCTTTGGGACAGCAGTTAGCTTTGCTTCTTTGTTTATTTAGCACTTAACATGTTTTGCTCACAGTGGATGGATGAAGTCACATAAATGACATCCATTCAGCCTCTTCCTCTTTGTTTCCCCCGTCCCTTCCCTTCACTTCCCTTCCCTCCCCTCCCTTCCCTTCCCCCTTCCTCTTCCACTTCTCCTTCCCCTTCCATTTCCCCTTTTCCCTTCCCTTTCCCTTTACTCTTCCATTTCCCCTTTTCCCTTCTCCTTCCCCTTCCTCTTCCCCTTCTTTTTCCCCTTCCCCTTCCCCTTTCCCCTTCCTTTTCCCCTTCTCTTTACTCTTCCATTTCCCCTTCACTCTTCCATTTCTCTTTGCCCCTCCCCCTTCCCCTTCTCTTTCTTCTTCCCCTTCCTCTTCTCTTTCCACTTCCTTTTCTCCTCCCCTTTCCCCTTCCCTCATTCCCTCTTCTCCTAACCTTTACACTCCCCTTTCCCCTTTCCCCTTTCCCTTTCCCTTTCCCCCAGTCTGGCAGATTTCTTCCTTTAATGAGTCTATTTCAAACTCAATTAATTAACAAAGTGTTACTATGTGGAAAGCATTTAAGAAACCACAGAGAAGTTTTTAGTCTTAGGTGTTTTTTTTTCCTAGCTGAGCTGTGTGACAGCAGTGGGCTGGTGACAGTGACAGTTCTTTAAAGATAGGGACAGGGATCTGCTGGAGAGGGTCCAGCAGAGGGCTGTGAGGATGGTGAGGGGACTGGAGGGCATGGCTGATGAGGAGAGGCTGAGGGCCCTGGGGCTGCTTAGTCTGGAGAAGAGAAGACTGAGAGGGGATTTGATAAATGTTTATGAGTATCTGAGGGCTGCCAGGAGTGGGGGGACAGGCTCTGCTCACTGCTCCCTGGGGTAGGACAAGCAGCAATGAGTGCAAGTTGCAGCAAAAGAGGTTCAACAATTTAACACATCCTGTTGAGTGTCTTGCCTATTACTGCCTGACCAGCTCAAATTGCCACCAGCCTGCTTTATACTCCTTCTGCCAGCAGTTACAGCAGTACCAGTGGTGCAAAGCTCTCAATCTCCACACCTCCATGCATGAGAATGAGATGGACTCAATGCATGAAAGAAAGGCCCCCTCCATAGGCTTGCTGAGTCTGCTCTTTGGTTATAGGAAGAAATAGGATCACAAATTACAGGATATTAGGGGTTGGAAGGGACCCAAGGGGATCATCCAGTCCAACTCCCCTGCCAGAGCAGGACAGTCCTATCTGACACAGATCACAGAGGAACACATCCAGACAGGCCTGGAGAGGCTCCAGAGAAGGAGACTCCACAGCCCCTCTGGGCAGCCTGTGCCAGGCTCTGGGACCCTTCCAGGCAAGAAGTTCCCCCTTGTGTTGAGCTGGAACCTCCTGTGCTGCAGCTTCCATCCATTGCTGCTTGTCCTGTCCCAGGGAGCAGTGAGCAGAGCCTGTCCCCCTCCTCCTGACCCCCAGCCCTCAGAGAGTTATACACATTGATTAGATCCCCGCTCAGTCTTCTCTTCTCCAGACTAAGCAGCCCCAGGGCCCTCAGCCTCTCCTCATCAGCCATGCCCTCCAGTCCCCTCATCATCCTCATTGCCCTCTGCTGGACCCTCTCCAGCAGATCCCTGTCCCTCTGCAACTGGGGAGCCCAAAACTGCAGGCAGTACTCAAGATGAGGTCTCATCAGGGCAGATCAGAGGGGGAGGAGAACCTCCCTTGGTCTGCTGGACACACTCTTCTTAATGCACCTCAAGTTCCCATTGGCCTTCTTGGCCAGCAGGGCACATTGCTGTGCCATGGGTAACTTGTTAGCCACCAGCACTCCCAAGTCCCTCTCCACAGGGCTGACAGAAGTGTGGAAACAGCCCTGACCTTGCCAGCACTCCTGCCTGACCCAGACTGTCTGCATGAGAGCTGTCCTTTAGAAATCACTTTTAGTTGTTCAGAGCATTTGTTCAGTGTTTGCAGGGCCAAGCCAGAACAGCATCAGGTGTTAGTCTCATAGCAAGGTACAAGATACAATCATGGAATCGTTTAGCTTGGAAAAGACCTTTCAGATAATTGAGTCCAACTGCTACCCTAGCACAGCCAAGTCTGCCACTAAACCATGTCCCTACGTGCCACATCTCCAGCAATGGTGACTTAACTGCTTCCTTGGAGAGCCTGTTCCAGTGCTTGACAGCCCTTTTGGTGAGGAAATTCTTCTTGAGATCCAATTTTGACTTGCCCTGGTGCAGCTTGAGGCTGTTTCCTCTTCTGCTAAGGGGAAGATGCAGCTATGTATTTTGCCAGCATGAGCAGTGAGAGACACTGCAAGACAAAACTGAGGGCTTCTGGAGGGTATTCAATAAGCAGCCTGATCCTGCATGCCTGCCTTGCCTGCCTCTCTCTGCTGTTGAGACTGGGCAGACAGGTAAGGTGAGAGCCAGCTTCTGAACTGATCCATAGCTGAGTGGGTCTTCATCCAGTCCTGCCCTCCTTGTTAGAATAGAATAGAATAGAATCAAGCAGGTTGGAAGAGACCTCCAAGCTCATCCAGTCCAACCTAGCACCCAGCCCTAGCCAGTCAACCAGACCATGGCACTAAGTGCCCCAGCCAGGCTTTGCTTGAACACCTCCAGAGATGGTGACTGTTATATCCCCCGAAAAGAAAAGTAAGAGGCAAGGCTGTAGGTCACAGAATCAGTCAGGGTGGGAAGAGACCAAAAGGAGCAGCCAGTTCCAACCCCCCTGCCATGCCCAGGGACACCCTACCCTAGAGCAGGCTGCACACAGCCTCAGCCAGCCTGGCCTGAAACACCTCCAGCCATGGGGCCTCAACCACCTCCCTGGGCAACCCATTCCAGCCCCTCACCCCTCTCCTGCTCAACAACTTCCTCCTCACCTCCAGCCTGAGATCCACCTTCTTGCTTCAGCCAGAAGAGCAGAGCAAACATGTGAAGGCAGGAGGTCTGAAAGCCGCCTGACACTCGCTGTTTCTACAACCAACAGCACCATGCTCTGCTTGCACGGTGTGACCGCTGTGGATCCACCAGCACCAAGGTCTCTAGAGTCCATGATCTCTGAAGGTCCTTGTTTACCTCTCACTCACCTCCAACAGGATATCCCTGCAACATATGCAGACAGCACTGCCTGAGGTGTGAAGGACGAAGGTTGCAGCTAATGACCTATGAAAAGGGAGCTTTGTGATTCGCATGGCAGAGAACTCCCATCCCGGCGTGTGCGGTGCCTCAGGTTTCAGGCAGGCTGACTTGGTGAAGTTGGTTTAAGAGTTTACTTCGTGAAACCAGCACCATGAGTGCTTCAAAATCCCATTTCTGGGCCTGAGCTACTACTTCTAGGCTAACTGGGGTTAAGGCTGCTGTGCTGAGTGATTAGAAGTCAGAGTGTGTAGATCGAAATTAGAAATAGAAGAGATGTGGAGCTGCCTAGAATTTACCTTTCATTTCCACCTTGTTTGGCAAGGTATTATTTAACCGTAACTTGAATTGCACCTCTGTGACTGCATCTAACCACAGGCTGCTGACGAACTTCAAGGGTTTTGTGGGTTTTTTTGTATTTATTGGGGTTTGACCTCTCCTCTCCTCTCCTCTCCTCTCCTCTCCTCTCCTCCCCTGTCCGCCCCTCCCTCCTGCACCGCCCGCCGCGTGCTCTCCTTCCTCTCCTCTCCTCTCCTCTCCTCTCCTCTCCTCTCCTCTCCTCTCCTCTCCTCTCCTCTCCTCTCTTTTCTTGTTTCTTCTTGTTCTTCTTTTCTTGTTTCTTCTCTTTTTTCCCTTTTTCTTTTCTTTTCCTTCATTTCCTTTCCTTCTTTTCCTTTCTTTTCCTTTCTTTTTTCTTTTCTCTTTTCTTTTCTTTTCTTTTCTTTCCTTTTCTTTTCTTTTCTTTTCTTTTCTTTTCTTTTCTTTTCTCTTTTCTTTTCTTTTCTTTTCTTGTTTCTTCTCTTCTTTTCCCTTTTTCCTTCTCTTTTCTCTTTTTTCTTCTTTTCTTTTTTCTTCTTGTTCTCCCTTTTTCTTTTCTCTTTTCCTTTTTTTCCCTTTTCCTCTTTTCTTTTCCACTTTTCTTTTATCTTTTCTTTTTCCTTTTTTCTTTCCCTCTTTTCTTTTCTCTTCTCTCTTCTGTCCCTTCTCTTTTCTCCTTTCCTTTCCTTTTTGCTTTGCTTTTCTTCTCTTTTTTTCTTTACTCTTTTCTTTTCTCTTTATTTCCCTTTTTCTCTCTTCTCTTCTCTTCTCTTCTCTTCTCTTCTTTCTTTTTTTTCCTTTTTCTTTCTTTCCTTTTCCTCTTTCTTTTTCTTTTTCTCCTTTTTTTTCTTTCTTTTTTTGTTCTTCTCTCACTAGAGCCTCAGTTAGAAGTCAGAAGGTGGTGTAAAATTCCCTTTATGATGTCCTGATGCATTGCTGTGCTAGGAATTATCATGTGGCAAATTCAGTAAGCTGCCTCCAAGATCAGTTAGCAAGAAATGACAGGCCATAAAGGAACAAAACCTGCTCAAACTTAATATCCTCAGTGATGAAGCAGGAAGGGTCAGAAGGCTTCTCAGAATTGCCGAGGTTTACTTTGGAGTCAGCTCTGAAAGCTCTGCCCTGACTGGGACTGTGGCTGGCAGGCGCTGGTCTTGCTTTCTGTACTGCAACGAGAAGTTTGTTCCCAAGGTGGAAACCCACCCCGGGCCAAGCCTCAGGCTGCAGAATGTTTTCATGGCTCTCTAATAGGCTCTGAACATAGGGGCCCACAGTGGGAATGCTGACGGAGTCCTTGCTCTGCCAAGCCTGCTGGATGCTGCTGTAATGCACCGTGTGTAATTTATAGGAGTCACCTGGTAAGCCACCTGGGACAGAAAGTGTCCCCAGCTTCTAAAATGTTGGTTCCTTGATTAACCTCAGGAACTTCACTGTACAGTGACACCAGATGCAGCCTTTGCCAGCCCATCATATTCATCACTGTAACTTTGTATTTATCCAGGAGGGTTTAAAAGAGCCTTTGTAATTAGCCCGAAACGAGTAGTGGAGGACGTTCAGAGGGTGATGCTGGTGCTTTGATTGATGCTTAATAGGTGTCATGTGGAGTGAGAGCTGGGGTGAAATAAAAGGTTCCTGCTGTTACTCTTCAGCTAAGGAAAAGTGTTTTTCTAATAGGGGCTGGGGGCTTTTAAAGTTTGGCTCCACTGTATTATTCCACTGGGAATTCCACAGGCTGGAATCCTAAGCAGAAAGGGAGATCCAGTGGAGAAAGAAGGGTGATGGGTAACAGTGAGTGCCATTTACAGGTGTCAGCTAGAAAAGCTCTCCCTCTGAGTTTACAGGAAGGGCAATGTCCCTTGCAGGAGTAAACTGTAAGTCTCCTTGGAATCATGGAATTATAGAATGGTTTAGGTTGGAAGGGACCTCAAGGATCATCCAGTTCCAACCCCCCACCATAGGCAGAGACACCTCCCACTAGAACAGGTTGCTCAAGGCCTCATCCAGTCTGGCCTGGAACACCTCCAGGGAGGTTGTGGAGCACAGAATCACAGCATGTGTATCTTTGGGTGCTTCTGTGCTCCACAACCTCCCTGGGCAACCTGTGCCAGTCTCTCACCACCCTCACTGCAAACAACTTCTTCCTAACATCCACTTTACATCTCCCCTCTGCCAGTTCAAACCCATTCCTCCTCCTCCTGCCATTACCAGACCTTGTCAATAGTCCCTCCCCAGCCTTCCTGCAGCCCCCTTCAGATCCTGCAAGGCCACTCTAAGGTCTCCTCCAAGCCTTCTCTTCTCCAGCCTGCACAGCCCCAACTCTCTCAACCTGTCCTCAGAGCAGAGCTGCATCTTGGTGGCCTCCTCTGCACTGGCTCAAATAGTTCCATGTCCTTCTCATGCTGGGGGCTCCAGAACTGTACCCAGGACTCTTGGGAGCCCTTGAGCAATGCCAAGAAACTTTAATTCATCACAGTTTTTGTTTTATTTTCCCTCCAAATGTTTTTTTCTTGTCTGTAAGAACTTTCCCAGATTCTCTATTCAGTTCTCTGGGAGTGAGCAGGTGGCTGTGAGCAGTGCTTTCATCTCGGCAACAGGGACTCTTTGTGTGATTGAGCACAGAGGATTGCAGCTACTTTGCTAAGAGACATCCAGTTTCTGCAGACTGTGTGGAGCTAAAGCACTGAACTTCACATGGTGATTATCACAGAATCATAAAATGGCTTGGAAGGGACCTCAGAGATCATCTACTCCAACCTCCCTGCCATGGGCAGGGACACCTCTCAACTAGACTCAGGCTGCTCAAGGCCTCATCCAGTCTGGCTGTCACCACTCCCTTTGAACACGTCTTCAAACCATTCCCACTTGTCCTGTCTTTAGACACCCTTAGGAAAAGTCCCTCTGAAGCCTTCTTGTAGGATCCCTTCAGGTACTGGAAGACGGCTCTAGGGTCCCCTCATAGAATCATAGAATCAGCCAGGTTGGAAGAGAGCTCCAAGCTCAGCCAGCCCAACCTAGCACCCAGCCCTGCCCAACCAACCAGACCATGGCACTAAGTGCCCCAGCCAGGCTTGGCTTCAACACCTCCAGCCATGGTGACTCCACCACCTCCCTGGGCAGCCCATTCCAATGCCAATCACTCTCTCTGCCA
>WAAF01018846.1:12720-55264 GCA_013400475.1 Tricholaema leucomelas | reverse complement strand
GGCAGTTCCTATTGGGTTCAGAACCTAAAGCTGAGTTAAACCTCTGCAAGTCAAAGAAAGAGCAGAAAAAAACTCAGCAGAGCAGAGGCAGTTCCTATTGGGTTCAGAACCTAAAGCTGAGTTAAACCTCTGCAAGTCAAAGAAAGAGCAGAAAAAAATTCAGCAGAGTAGGGGCAGGTCCTATTGGGTTCAGAACCTAAAGTCAAGGTGCTTCAAGTGCACTTTGCAACAGAGGGTTAAGTTACAATAATAAACCTGACTTTACCCTGGCACTAGATCACGTAGAGGAGAAGAAAAACGATGCTCATCCAATTCTATAGAGCTTGGCAGGAGATGGGAAAAGCAGAGCAGGCTTTTCTAGGAAAGCACAAGGAAATACATTGCTTAGAAAGCTGATCTGGTGAATTTTGCTTTTTAATTTATTATTTTTGTGATTATTTTTTTCCTGGATTCCCACAAACCCACACAATCCAGGAGGGATTTACTGCAGTGTCTACCGCGGCGCACGGTAATGAACGCTGGCCCAAAAAGAGGCTTTTTACAGCTGATGTCCTGTGTGCTGAGCATTTGCTCTCCTACTCTCCAATTAGATGAAAAGGAAATCCCTGAAGTGCAAAACCCACCAAAATCTATAGGATGTGCTTCTGCAGTTCATGCTTACCTTTATTCTATACTGACAGTTATATGTTACATATATCTATTACATATTTATTCACAGGTATATCCTATATATACAGGTATATCCTCTATATATCCTATATATACAGGTTTATATACAGGTATATCTTGTTTATATACAAGTATATCCTATGTGTACCCTATATATACAGGTATATCATAGTTATATACAAATATATCCTATGTATACAGGTATATATACAGGTATATCCTATTTATATACAGGTATACCCTATATATACCCTATATAGAGAGGTATATATACAGATATATCCTATTTATATACAAGTATATCGTATGTATACAGGTATATATACAGGTATATCCTATTTATATACAGGTATACCCTATATATACCCTATATAGAGAGGTATATATACAGATATATCCTATCTATATACAAGTATATCCTATATATATCCTATGTATACCCTATATATACAAGTATATCCTATATATACCCTATATAGAGAGGCATAGATACAGATATATCCTATTTATATACAAGTATATCCTTTATATATATCCTATATGTACCCTATATATACAAGTATATCCTATATATACCCTATATAGAGAGGTATATATACAGATATATCCTATTTATATACAAGTATATCCTATGTATACAGGTATATATACAGGTATATCCTATTTATATACAGGTATACCCTATATATACCCTATATAGAGAGGTATATATACAGATATATCCTATTTATATACAAGTATATCCTATGTATACAGGTATATATACAGGTATATCCTATTTATATACAGGTATACCCTATGTATACCCTATATATACAAGTATATCCTATATATACCCTATATAGAGAGGCATAGATACAGATATATCCTATTTATATACAAGTATATCCTTTATATATATCCTATATGTACCCTATATATACAAGTATATCCTATATATACCCTATATAGAGAGGTATATATACAGATATATCCTATTTATATACAAGTATATCCTATGTATACAGGTATATATACAGGTATATCCTATTTATATACAGGTATACCCTATGTATACCCTATATAGAGAGGTATATATACAGATATATCCTATTTATATACAAGTATATCCTATGTATACAGGTATATATACAGGTATATCCTATTTATATACAGGTATACCCTATATATACCCTATATAGAGAGGTATATATACAGATATATCCTATTTATATACAAGTATATCCTATGTATACAGGTATATATACAGGTATATCCTATTTATATACAGGTATACCCTATATATACCCTATATAGAGAGGTATATATACAGATATATCCTATTTATATACAAGTATATCCTATGTATACAGGTATATATACAGGTATATCCTATTTATATACAGGTATACCCTATATATACCCTATATAGAGAGGTATATATACAGATATATCCTATTTATATACAAGTATATCCTATATATATCCTATGTATACCCTATATATACAAGTATATCCTATATATACTCTATATATAGAGGTATATATACAGATATATCCTATTTATATACAAGTATATCTCATTTATCACAGTATCACCAAGGTTGGAAGAGACCTCATAGATCATCAAGTCCAACCCGTTACCACAGAGCTCAAGGCTAGACCATGGCACCAAGTGCCTTTATATACATGTATATCCTATATAGACAAGTATATCCTATGTATACAGGTATATCCTATTTATATACAAGTATATCCTATGTATATCCTATATATGCCCTATATAGAGAGGTATATATACAGATATATCCTATATGTATCCTATGTATACCCTGTATCTACAAGTATATCCTATATATATATCCTGTATACCCAATTTATATACAGGTATATCCTAGAATCATGGAATGGTTTGGGTTGGGAGAGACCTTTTAAGGTCCAATCCCCTCTGCAGTCAGTAGGGACATGCTCAACCAGATCAGGTTGCTCAGAGGTTCATCAATCCTGAACATTGAATGTCTCCAGGAATGGAGCCTTCACCGCTTCCCTGGGGAACCTGTTTCAATGTCCCACCACCATCATAGTAAGGAACTTCTCCCTAATGACTAATGTATATGTAAATGTACATGGTATGTATGGTATATGGTTATAGTAACATGTGATATATATTTATATATCCAAGTTATGACCTTAAGACTCAATCCTCTACATACTTCTTGTGAAGTTAGTCTTTAACTAGATGGTTAATGACTAAACTAGATGACTAAAATCAGTCAGCTCTGCCTGATTTGGAGGTGTGAAATCCATCTATGCACTGGGAGCACCAAGAAAAGTGTGGGCAGCAGGTTGAAAGTCAGGCCACGTATAAGGTGTGTGTATCCAGTTTTGGACTTTGCAGTTCAACTACTGGAGAGAGTCCAGCAGAGGCTGTGGAGAGGATGAGAGGAATGGAGCATCTCTGTGAGGAGGAAAGGCTGAGAGCCCTGGGGTTGTTGAGCTTGGAGAGGAGCAGACTCAGAGGAGATCTGATCAATGCTCAGCAAGAACTAAGGGGTGGAGGCAAGAGAATAGGACCAGACTCTTGTCAGTGGTGCTCAGCAAGAGGACAAAGAGCAATGAGCACAAACTGGAACCCAGGAAGTTCCATCTAAAGAGAAGCAGAAACTTCTCTGATATGAGGGTCCTGAAACTCTGGAGCAGGCTGCCCAGAGACATTGTGGAGTTTCAGTTGGGGTCTCATAGGTCAGAGCAGAGGGAGAGGAGAACCTCCCTTGACCTGCTGGTCAGAATCTTCTTACATATAAAATGCCAGGAAAGTATTAGTATAAACTTACATAATTTATGTTAGATAAGTCTGTCTATCTGCTGCTAAAATAACATTCTCTCCTTTAACATAAGTGAAAATACATTCTTCTGTGCTGCCTTCTGATCTCTGCCAGAGAAATGCTCAATACTTTCCTTAGAGGTGTATTTGCTTGCCAATTATTTCTTTCATTTAAAGTTTCTTTGATTTAGCAGCTTCATCTAACATTGTCAACTACTGTTGACAGTACAAGCTGGGCAGTGAGTGGCTGTAGAGCAGCCCTGAGGAGAGGAACTTGGGGGTGCTGCTGGATGAGAAGCTCAACATGAGCCAGCAGTGTGCACTTGCAGCCCAGAAAGCCAACCAGAGCCTGGTATGCATCAGAAATGTGGCCAGCAGGTGGAGGGAGGTGATTCTCTCCCTCTACTGTGCACTGCTGAGACCCCACCTGGAGTATTGCATCCAGTTCTGGAGTCTCTATGACAAGAGGGATGTGGAGATGCTGGAGTGTGTCCAGAGAAGGGCCACGAGGATGCTCAGAGGGCTGCAGCAGCTCTGCTGTGAGCACAGACTGAAAGAGTTGGGGCTGTGCAGGCTGGAGAAGAGGAGGCTCCCAGGTGATCTTCCTGTGGCCTTCCAGGATCTGAAGGGGGCCTACAAAAAAGCTGGGGAAGGACTTTTGAGGCTCTGAGGGACTGACAGGACTAGAGGGAATGGAGCAAAGCTGGAGGTGAGGAGATCGAGAGTGGATGTGAGAAGGAAGCTGTTGAGCATGAGAGTGGTGAGAGGCTGGAATGGGTTGCCCAGGGAGGTGGTTGAGGCCCCATCCCCGGAGGTGTTTACAGCCAGGCTGGATGAGGCTGTGGGCAGCCTGCTCTAGGGTAGGGTGTCCCTGGGCATGGCAGGGGGGTTGGAACTGGCTGATCCTTGTGGTCCCTTCCAACCCTGACTGACTCTATGCTTCTATGTTATCTATCAGTAACCTAAGCATACTCATCTACAACTGTGATTCATGTTCTGCTGGCTTTCTTGCATCATTGTCACTATTTGGCACTATTTAGTGCACTAAAGCCTACTACATTACATATATTTTTGTAAAGGTCTGGTGAAGTTTAAGTTGATAATATGCCTGGGGTTGGGGTGGGGGGGGAGGGAAGGCAAAGAGAGGGCTGACTCATGATTTTTGAATGTTTGGGGTTAGCACCAGTGTGTTTGGCAGATTCTTGTGTGTACTTAAGATGTGTGAAGGAAATTATAATTGGTCCATAGATGATTTGTTAACTAAAAATAGGGCTAAAGCTGTAAAAATATTTGCAACATAAAATTTCTCCGACTCTTCATCATTCTTTAGCGCTTTTCTCAAAACACATCGCTAACTACAGGGTCTCTAAACACCTCTCCATGGTAATTTATTTCAGAGCTGATGGCAAAGCTGAAGATGCATTTCAGCACGCTGGGTGAGATCTGCAAAGGCAGTTAAACCAGAGGAGGACCTACCAAGCCAATGGAGCAGCTCCTTCTCAATCACATCATTGAACTGCCTCGCTGACTTCCACGCCTTTACCCTGCCAGTGCCTCTTGTCACCTTAGAAACGTGCTCTCACCCCACATTTGTGAGTGAAGGAGCAGCAGCTGACTTTTGGCAGCCTGACTGTCTGAGCCATCTGTCCTTGATGGCTGAAAATGTCCTCAAATCCAGGAACTCATCTGAGGATTTGCTAATTACCACATTACTTTTCCAGCCCTAATTTTGCATACTGTCTTCAGAGTTTGAACCTCTTCCTGCCCATAAGATTGCTGCTTCTTTTTCTGAGACAAGAGGAAGAAAAACCTCTCAGGATGCTTGATTTCCATGCACCCCAAACAGGAATGTTCCCAGATGTCCTTGGCAAACTTATCACTAGAGAGGAACCTTGAGTGAGTCACCCCTGGATGGTGCCACTCATTACGTGCCACATCACCTCATTTTCTTAGGTACACACAGGGAAAGTCTCAGCCTGAACCTGGAATTGATTGAAAGTCCAGTTGAAGTTGGTTGGAAAAAATCCTCTCTTGACCTTCAATGAGCTTTGGCTGGTATCCAGACTCATGAAGTTCACACCTCCTTAATGCAACCTCTGGCACTTGAGTCATGTAAAGCTGGGTCGGGGAAAATGTCAGGTAACGCAGCGTGAGCAGCCACCCTGGAGGAGACGAAGCTGATCAGCTAGGCCCAGCTCTGCTGTGCCTGAGCTCAGAGTTTATGAAGTGCTCCCTCTCTGCCTGCATCCAAACTGAGAGCCAGCTTCTGCTGTGCCTGTGACTGAACACCACAGAACACAGGCTGGCACCGGCACCTCGCCGTTGACCTCAGCCTTGCTTGCCTTTCTCTGCTCTTCACAAGCTCTGCCCCCTTCTTGTCCCCCTCTTCTTCTTCCTCTCCCCAGTTCTGTGACAGCATTGTGGCTGGCTCCAAAAATCTGTCAGCTGGAGCTTCTACTCCCTGGAATGATAAGCGATGCTTTATGGAATGGTGGAGGTCTGCTCATTGTTATCTCCTGTCACTGCTCGTTGGCCCTTTATGAACGCAGGGAAGAACCTGAACAAATCCTGCAGATTCCTCTGTTTTTGAGAGGGGAAGAGCAGCTGGAAAGCTGCCTGGCAGAAAAGGACCTGAGGGAAGCCGTTTGACAGCTGACTGAAGACGAGCAAGCGACGTGCCTGGGTGATGAAGGCAGCCATCAGTATGTTGGCTTGGATCAGCAATGGTGCAGCCAACACAACCAGAGCAGGGATTGCTCCCTTATACTGGGTACTGGTAAGGCCACACCTTGAGTACTGAGTTCAGTTTTGAGCCCCCTACTCTAAGAAGGATGTTGAGGGGTTGAGGCATGTCTAGAGAAGGGCTAGAAAGCTGGCAAAGGGTCTAGAGCACAAGTCTTGTGAGGAGCAGCTGAGGGAACTGGGGTTGTCTGGGATACCCCAAATTCCTCTCTTCTCCCATTCAAAACCTGTGGAGTGGGAGGGAGAAGAAGGACATTTGCTTGCTGAAGGAGATGATCAGAGGTCACGTCTGTGATACGTGGGTTTGAGATATTAGTCATAATGAAGGGCAGGTTTTGGTTGTGTAGACAACTATGGGGGCTAGCAAAGAAAAACCTTCAATCCCAACTCCCCCTCCCCAATAAATCCTGTAGATTTCATGTGAATATTTGGAACCTGTTGGGAATTAACCACTCCCTAACTTTCATTTCATTTTGCTTTACTTTGCAGTATTTAACTATGGAATTCTGTTTAATTTTGTCATTTCCAACCCCCCCCCCCAGTGAGTCAATGAATAATTTTATAAATCCAAAGTATTATCCTAAGGATTCACCCTGGTGCTGCACCTTGGACTGCAGAACAGACCTAGCAGGATTTCAGTTCAGCTGAGCTTTGCTTTTAGAGTCAGAGACTCATTGAATCGTTTCAGTTGGAAAAGACCTCTAAGATCATCAACTCCAAACCATCAACTCAATCATGGCACTTTGGGACATGGCTTAATGGCCATGCCCACACATTTCTTGCACACCTCCAGTGATGCTGACTCCACAGCAGCCTATTTCAATGCAACTACAGGATGTTTCCTCTTGTTGTATCACCTGGTACTAGAGACCAACATCCACCTCACTCCAATCTTCTTTCAGGGAGTTGTAGAAAGCAATGAGGTCTCCCTTCAAGTCTTTTCTCCAGACTAAACAACCCCAATTCCCTCAGCTGCTCCTCACCAGACCTCTTCTCCAGAACCTTCACAACTTCATTGCCCTTTTCTGGACATGCTCCAGCAACTCAATATCCTTCTTGTAGTGAGGGGCATAATGAGGCCCCCAGTTAAAGGGTCAGACAGAACTGAAGTGGGTTTTGCTTGGCAGAACAATATGCTGCTGAAAACTGTGTGTGATCTCTATGTGAGTCTTTCTCTTTTGTCTCTGGCCCTTGCAGGTGAAATCAACAGAGATCTATAAATGAGGTGTGTCTAATTTAAACTCTTGGCTATTTTATCAGTGACAAAATTGCTGGAACTATTTCCTGAAGATATTTGTTTTCTTTTCCCCACTTATGCTGAGAGTCAGGGCATTATTTTTCCATAGAAAGGCCAATTTAAAAGTCCCCTTCCAGCTGAAACAGCTCTAGATGTTGCTAAAATATATATTTGTTTAAATGACTACTGCAGGGGAAAAAAAGTAACAAAAAATAAGCTTAGGTCCTTGATCAGAATTTGGTTGTTTGGACTTCCTTAACAGCTCTGTCATGAATTTCTTCTGTAACTTGAACATGTTCTATTACCTCTTTACCTTAGAATCAAAGAATCAACAAAGAGACATCCAAGATCATCCAGTCCAACCTAGCACCCAGCCTTATTCAGTCAAACAGACCACGGCACTAAGTGCCTCATCCAGGCTTTGCTTGAACATCTCCAGGGACAGCAACTCCACCACCTCCCTGGGCAGCCCATTCCAATGCCAATCACTCTCTCTGTTGAGAACTTCCTCCTAACATCCAGCCTAGACCTCCCCTGGCACAACTTGAGATTATGTTCCCTTGTTCTGTTGCTGCTTGCCTGGCAGAAGAGACCAACCCCACCTGGCTACAGCCTCCCTTCAGGTAGTTGTAGACAGCAATGAGCTCTGCCCTGAGCCTCCTCTTCTGCAGGCTGCACACCCCCAGCTCCCTCAGCCTCTCCTCACAGGGCTGTGCTCCAGGCCTCTCACCAGCTTTGTCACCCTTTTCTTGTTTATGAGTTGGTGGAAGAATAGGATGAATGCTCCTTTGTCTTATATTTTGACATTGGGCAGTTTGCAGTGAAGAATTGGTGCCTACTTTATAACAACTATCCATAACTGTCACTTAAAAGTCCCTCTGCAGTGCTAGAATAATGTATACATTTGTATACCTCTATATACAAAAATCAAGCCTTTAATCTCTTGATGCCTTGATCTGTAATGACCACGATAATACATGCTTTGTCTCTAAACTCTTTGATATAAGATGCTCCATTTGTCCTTGCTGAGTGTGAGGACCTTGTTCTTTGTTGGACCTACTACAGCATTTGCTATTTCCTAACATAGAGAGGATGTTAGGAACTGCAAAGTATGCAGGAATTGCAAAGCTAGGCATTTGCTTCTAAGGTAGGGGTAGAGCAACTCCCGGCCCATTCAGTGTCCAAAACTGAATGGGTGTCTCTTAGAAAGCAGCTATTCAGTGCTGGGTGGTATTGGTGCAGTCTGGGGGTTTGCCCCTGGCTAATTTTCTGAAAGCTGCTCAAGCCCTGATCTGAGAACAATCACTTTCCTCTGTGACTTCCCTGTGACACTCATATTTCACAACAGCCAACCTTTTCCCAAATGTGGACATGAGGAACAATAAATCTCACCAGGGATGGTGCCTCCAAGCACTCCCTTGGGCAGCCTGTTCCAGGCCTTGCAAATCTTCTACAGACTTTTTGTTTTGTTTTCTTCATGTCCAAACTAAATCTCCCTGGTGCAACCTGAGGACATTGCCTTTTATTCTAGCATTTGATACTAGGGAGAATAAAACAACTCCCACCTGGCTCCAATCTTCTTTCAAATAGCTCTAGAGAGCAAGAAGGTCTACCCTCAGCCTCTTCTTCTGCAGGCTGAACAACCTCACTGGTGCTGATACAATAACACTTGATGTACCTGCTGGTGAATGCTTCTCTAGAATAGAATAGAATACAATAGAATCAACCAGCTTGGAATAGACCTCCAAGATCATCCAGTCCAACCTAGCACCCAGCCCTATCCAGTCAACCAGACCATGGCACTAAATGCCTCATCCAGGCTTCTCTTGAACACCTCCAGGCACAGTGACTCCACCACCTCCCTGGGCAGCCCATTCCAATGCCAATCACTCTCTCTGACAACAACTTCCTCCTAACATCCAGCCTAGACCTCCCCTGCCACAACTTCAGACTGTGTCCCCTTCTTCTGTTGCTGGTTGTCTGGGAGAACAGATCAGCCCCCACCTGGCTACAGCCTCCCTTCAGGTAGTTGTAGGCAGCAATGAAATGTGAAAAGGATGCATCAGGGAGAGACTGAAACCTCAGGATTGGCTCTATAAGCTTCACTGTAGTGAGCAATGTGGCAAATGTCCACCACAGACACAGTGCAGCACTATCTCTGGACAACTACATATTGGACCTTCTGACACACAGGCATAGCACTTTGCATCATCTATCAGGAGGAGTTTTTGGAAGAGGTGACCTCATGCACCAGGGGAGGTTGGACCCTGGATGAAATTTCTTCACTGGAAGGGTTTTTGAGCACTGGAACAGGGTTGAATCCCCATCCCTGAAGGTGTTTCAAAGGGGAGATGTGTTGCTGAAGGACATGGTTTAGCACCAGACTTGATAGATTTAGAGAACATTTGGACTTGATGATCTTAAAAGTCTTTTCCAACCAAAATCGTTCTATGAGTCTGAGTCCTTGCAGAACAGTTGATAGCTTTCTACTTGCCTCCCTCTCGGAGGACAAAGAGTATCTGTTCAGCCTTCTCACCCCCTCCCTGCTCCCCTCAAGTATGGCTTAATTTTTTTTGTGCTGGTTGTGATCAGCATCAGGGCCATGAAATGACAACCTTTGTGCCAACAAGACATTGACCTGGCAGTGTTAGGTTAATGATTGAACTTGATCATCTTGAAGGTCTCTTCCAAACAACATATTTCTGTGCTTCTATGATTCTATGCTATAAAGAATCTCTCTGGTTACAAGCTGATGGTGGTTTTTCCTACTTGGGGCTTACTGAGTAGCACTGTCCCCTTCCTTCCCTCTCATATGTCTCAGAGATGAAGGGGCTAATCCTTTACATTAACCAGCCCATTAACTATTGTGCCTGTAAAAACACCTAGCCTGTCACAATTACTTCTGGCTCTGTTCCCTCCTGCCCATCAACTTGATCGAAGATAATGTGTAAGGGGATAGCACAGCGCTGCATGCTGTTGACACTAGGAAGAAAGATCCCAGGGCTGAAGTGCCACTCAGGTTACAGATGAGCTGGAAAATCCACCCACTCATGAGAGTGGTGACAGCTTTGTATACAAACTCTTGCTGCCTGAGATACTGAGATTGCAGAAGCTGAAAGTCTGCAAGTGCTTGACAGACAGGACTCTGACAGGAGGCAACAGGGAGAGGGGTTGGGTGGGTGTTGTTGAAGGTTAGCTGGGTCACCTCTTTTTAAACTTTGATGCTGTGGCACAAGTGGAATAAGTTATCAGTTTCAGATAAATTAGACAAGGGTATCTGCTTGCCCTGTGTTGCAGTGGCACCCATAAACCAGACAGCAGCATCTACCCCAAGTGCTGATTTATCCCAACCAAAAATTACTCAGCCCTCTGATGGACCAAAGTGAGTTACAAGTATGGATGTAAAGTGGGAGTATAAAACCAGACATGTAGTTCCTAAATTGTGTGAATATTCTGTTAGTAAGGTGGGGATGAGATATGTGGGACTTTATAATAGAAGATTACATAGGGAGATTACCCATACTGGGATGGAAGAATTGACTCAAACTTTTCCCTACATAGCCCTTCACAGCAGATGTTCTCTAAGGCAGCTCCTCTTAGTAAGACAGAGAATGGAGTAACAGAAAATTCCTTGCCATTGGATCTCTGGAGACACTGGGCTAGCTGAATGAATGAATCAAATCATTTCCATTTATTCCCATAGTTTGGGCTTTTCCTTTGTTTTTCAGGGTCCTTAAAACTTCTGAGGCATCTTTCTTATTGCAGCAATCATGCACTCAAAGTACTCTTGGGAATAACAGATATTCTGCAAATTAGGAATCATCACCATGGATGGTGTGAGTGGTTTCACTATGAACTAATAGTCATAATAATAATTGTTGGGCTGAGGCAGGATAAAAAGTAAGGTTCAGGAAGGCAAAGTGAGCTTATGGTGCCATGAATGTTGTTTGACCTCAGAGGCTTCTGTTCCTGGGGTCAGTTGAGGAATAAAGTAAAACTCAAAGCATGTTTTGAAAAGAACAGCTCATCACTTACGTCTCAGGGTCAATAATTTCTCACTCAACAAGAGAAGTTCAAATGGCTGAGGCTGTGAAATCATCAAATTTCATCCTCTATGCCTACCCAAGCTGAATACCCAACAGGTTTCAACTGCTATCTGCACAAGTTTCTCTGTTCAGTGTCAGGAATATTCTGGATTAAGTCTCTCAGGGGCATTTTCAAATAAGACACATTGCTATCTACAACTACCTGAAGGGAGGCTGTAGCCAGGTGGGGTTGGTCTCTTCTGCCAGGCAAGCAGCAACAGAAGAAGGGGACACAGCCTCAAGTTGTGCCAGGGGAGGTCTAGGCTGGATGCTAGGAGGAAGTTGTTGTCAGAGAGAGTGATTGGCATTGGAATGGGCTGCCCAGGGAGGTGGTGGAGCTGCTGTCCCTGGCAGTGTTGAAGCAAATCCTGGCTGAGGCACAAAGTACCATGGTCTGGTTGATTGCCTAGGGCTGGGTGCTAGGTTGGACTGGATGATCTTGGAGGTCTCTTCCAACCTGCTTGATTCTATGATTCCATAAGACAAAACTGAGAAACCCTAATAACCCAAGAGAGGCAAGCAGCTCTCTGGATGAAAAGAATATCTAAGAACATTCAAATTATATGGCTCCTGGTTATTTTTAACTAGTTAGAGGCCTTTAGGTAATGACACCAATTTGCTGGGCAAGCTTGACTTAATGCAAGGGCTATCCTGACTCTAGAAGGTGGAGATGGGAGCAGAAATTGGTGTTGAGATCTAAAGCTTATAATTCAGTGACCTAGGGGTACTGGGTAGTACACCCATAGGTGACATCTTCACTCTAGATTCACAGACCTCAGTGTGCAAGATAAGAGTGAGTGTGTGTGTGTTGGAGGGCATTAATTTGTCAGAATGAAATATTACAACACAGCAGTGTTGCAGTGCCAGCTCTTCCACCTGGAATAGAATAGAATCAACCAGGTTGGAAGAGACCTTCAAGATCATCCTGTCCAACCTAGCACCCAGCCCTATGCAGTCAACCAGACCATGGCTCCATCCAGGCTTTTCCTGAACACCCCCAGGGACGGTGACTCCACCACCTCCCTGGGCAGCCCATTCCAATGCCAATCACTCTCTCTGCCAACAACTTCCTCCTAACATCCAACCTAGACCTCCCCTGGCACAAGTTCACACTGTGTCCCCTTCTTCTGTTGCTGGTTGCCTGGGAGAAGAGCCCAACCCCACCTGGCTACAATCTCCCTTCAGGTAGTTGTAGACAGCAATGAGCTCTGCCCTGAGCCTCCTCTTCTCCAGTCTACTCTTCTGGAGTTTCCAGAAACATGGATCATTTTGCTTTGTAGCTGCTGGAATTGTGCTTTGTTATTCATTTCTCTTCTTTTAATGAGGAATCCTGAGTTGAACTCCTGCTCACCTCACTCTGCCTTTGGCTGGCTTGCTCAGGCTTTCCCTTGCAAACCCTGGAGTGAATTGTTTCATTCCCTGGACTGGAGTAAAAGAACAACTGGTGAGAAGATTGTTCATTCACTGCTGAGGCTGAGACGGCCTCCACAGGTTCCTGGACTCCACAAGCTATCCATTTCACCCGCTGGTTCAAGCCACGTGCTCTCTGCATTCCTTTGGTCACAGCGGCGTAGGAAATGATCTTCCTGCTCAACTTATATAATGAAATGCCCTGGCATAGCTAACCATCATTTTGTCATTCAACTGTGCTGCTTCCTCTCTTGGCCTTCTCCTCCTCTCCTTTTCTGCCTTGAATCTAGCCTTGTAAAACCAGTAACGAGTCCACCACAGAAGTCCTTACTCCAGAAGATCTGCATACATACGTTGCTAACATAGGCTTTCATCAATGTGTTTGCATGGCTTTGCTAACCTGGACTTTCCTCTCAAGGATCTGGGGTTGAGTGCTGGTGGACACAGACAAGTATTTGACACAATGAAATCTAGGGCTTGGTGGTTCCAGTAACCACTGGCTCCAAGAGAAGAGAGAGAGCTGGGTTAAAGGCACCAGAGTGAGAAAGGAATTTCTACCACAGCTTGATGTTGGTTTGGTGATTCAATACAATCAACATGTGGGCTTTTTATTTTCTACTTGGGTTTTGGTTTGAGGTTTGGGGGTTGTGCTTTGTTGTTTTGGTTTTTTTTTGGGGGGGGGGAGGAGGGGATATTTTTTGGTTGGATTTTTTTTGTCTCTTGGAAAAAACTGAAGGTGATCCCCATGCACCAGAGACTGAGATGGCTCTGCAGACTAAAGGGGGCAGCCTGCCACGTCAGGAAACGCGGCAGGTCAGAGACTTGGAGCAAACAGCCAAGCTTAAGATGGCCCCAAAAATTCATCCCACTTGTACAGTAGAGCAAACAAAACCATGGGCTTGAGGAAGAGGTGGTCTCCCTTTTCTCTAAAGCCAGGGCTGTGAATGCACATCAGAAAGTTATGGAGAAGCTGTAGGCTCCTGCGTTAACTATCAGTATTTACTTCTGACACCTGGAACTTTGGGGTGACTTACTCCAGCTAGAACACGTCCTCACGGTAAGGTGGCTTTCCAGAACAACAAGGTTCACTTTGCTATCAGTGTCTTCACTTGCAGCTGGAAGTTTTCTAAAGATATCATAGAATGAGTGAAGGTTGGAAGGGACCACAAAGATCAGCCAGTTCCAACCTTCCTGCCATGGGCAGGGACACCCTACCCTAGAGCAAGCTGCCCACAGTCTCAGCTAGGCTGGCCTTGAACACCTCCAGGAATGGGGCCTCAACCACCTCCCTGGGCAACCCAGTCCAGGCTCTCACCACTCTCATGATCAACAATTTCCTCCTCACATCCAGTCTGAATCTCCCCACCTCCAGCTTTGCTCCATTCCCCCCAGTCCTGTCACTCCCTGAGACCCTAAAATCACAGAATTGTTTAGGCTGGAAAAGACCTCTGAGCCATTGACCTAACACCACCATGGCCATTAAACCATGCCCTAAAGTCCCAGGCTCACAGTTTTTTGAACACCTCCTGGGATGATGACTCCACCACCTCCCTGGTCAACCTCTTTCATTGCCTGATGACTCTTTGAGTAAAGATTATTTTTCTCCTAATATTGAACCTAAACCTGGTGCAATTAGAGGCCATTTCCACAGACTATTATTATGTTGAAAATAGGTTGTTGTTTTTTTCCCCCCCCCAAAAATGTGCCTGGCAGCAGACTGCACTTTGCTAACATATGTGTGTGCCTGTGCATATGCAAATGTAGCATTTTGTGGGATGGAAACACTCTGCCTCAATCTTGCCAGAAAAGAGAGTTACCAATTTTCATGTCTTCTTGACTTTTCATTTGGGAGATTGCTTTATAAGCTACAGTAGCCATTAGAATTCCTGAAATCATTATAATGGGCTGTATCTATTTCATCTATGTGAATGGGTTTGATTGGAATCCAAATGGTTGTGCCCTCTTGCCTCAAAAAGTCACTGTAGATGATTTTTGTGTTGCTGACTACTTTTCTTGATTTTAATTTTAATATTTCAAATTATTTCAGAAAAGAAAATGTAGAGCTAGAAACATCTAGATTAGAATCATGGAATCAAGCAGTTTGGAAGAGACATCCAAGATCATCCACTGCAACCTAGCACCCAGCCCTAGACAATCAACCAGACCATGGCACCAAGTGCCTCATCCAGGCTTTTCTTCAACACTTCCAGGGATGGCAACTCCACCACCTCCCTGGGCAGCCCATTCCAATGCCAATCACTCTCTCTGCCAACAACTTCCTCCTAACATCCAGCCTAGACCTCCCCTGCCACAACTTAAGACTCTGTCCCCTTCTGTTGCTTCTTGCCTGGCAGAAGAGCCCAACCCCACCTGGCTCCAGCCGCCCTTCAGGTAGTTGTAGACAGCAATGAGGTCTGCCCTGAGCCTCCTCTTCTGCAGGCTGCACACCCCCTCAGCCTCTCCTCAGCCTCTCCTCACAGGGCTGTGCTCTAGGCCCCTCAGCCGCTTCGTTGCCCTTCTCTGGACACCTTCCAGCACCTCAACATCTCTCTTGAATTGAGGAGCCCAGAACTGGACACAGCACTCAAGCTGTGGCCTGACCAGTGTTGAGTACAGAGGCAGGTCCCTCTCTGCCTGGCTGCTCTCAGCCACTCTATTTCCAGCCTGTAGTGCTGCTTGGGGTTGTTGTGGCCAAAGTGTAGAACCCTGCACTTGGCCTTGTTAAACCTCATCCCATTGGGCTCTGCAACCCATCCAGCCTGTCAATGTGTTCTTCACACAGGGAGTGATTTGCCATTGGAATGGGCTGCCCAGAGAAGTAGTGGAATTGGTGTCCCTGAAGGTGTTCCAGAAAAGACTGGATGTGGCCCTTAGTGCCATGGTCTAATTGACTGGATAGAGCTGGGTGCTAGGTTGGACTAGATGATCTTGGAGTTCTCTTTCAACCTGGTTGATTCTATGATCTCAGATACAGGCTAGACAGATGCCACTTAGCTCTGCTTGTGGTGACCACATTAGCATTAACCTTCATTAACAGCTGGGTAGATGTTACTCCACATGATCAAAAAATGTGTACATTTGCCACAGGTGCAAAATAAAAGCCTTATGTGCATATTGCTGATACCAGACATAGGAGCTACAAAATCCTTCCAACTCCTAGCAGCACAAAGTCCTGAAGTCAATGTCCAACAATTGCAACATTCTACAGAAACAAACCCACAAACACAATAGGCAGGAAGTTTCTAGCTGTAGGCAGAACATTGGGTCTTTAGGTGAACCTCCCTTAGGAGGAAGGTTGGGCTGGATGATCTCCAGAGGCTACTTTCAAGCCCTGTCAGTTTGTGATTCCCAGAGCTGTAAGAACTACAGAATAGGTGGCAGAATATGGAGGAGGAATAGGATCAGAGTGATTGTGGCATATGGAAATCCTGGTCTAGTTAAGGCATGAGAAGTAAGATAATTATCCAAGGATGGCTTTCTGCCATAGTGGACTTCCACATTGTGTTAGGAAGATACCTCCCAGTTTCCCAGGGTTGGTCTCTTCTCCCAGGCAATCACCAACAGGACAAGGGGACACAGCCTCAAGTTGTGCCGAGGGAAGTATAGGCTGGGTGTTAGGAGGAAGTTGTTGGCAGAGAGAGTGATTGGCATTGGAATGGGCTGCCCAGGGAGGTGGTGGAGTCACCGACCTTGGAGGTGTTCAGGAAAAGACTGGATGAGGCACTTAGTGCCATGGTTTAGTTGACTGGATAGGGCTGGGTGCTAGGTTGGCCTGGATGATCTTGGAGGTCTCTTCCAACCTGATTGATTCTATTCTATTCTATTCTATTCTATTCTATTCTATTCTATCCCAAAGAACAGCAGAATAAGGCCTCATGGTGAAGGAGGGACTGGAAGAGTGAAGGACCTGAAAAAACAAATCCCACTTGTTCTTGTCTGAATGTTGTTTTGTGGGACATTTATTATGGAGAAAAAAACTCAGTGTCTGATGACTCTTAAGGAAGAGAAATGACCACAGAGTCAGGAGTGTAGCATTGCAACAGCAGATAGTGGACATAGCTGAAGGTTAAAAAGGGGACAAAGAATACGGTGGGAAGGAAAGCATGAGGATGCTTGAAGGAAGGTGAAGGTAATCCATTATGTAGGTGTGCATGGATCTTGGATCTCTTGGATAGAGTCCAGAGGTGGGCCACAAAGTTGATCATAGGCCTGGAGTCCCTCTGCTACAAGGACAGGCTAAGGCAGTCGGGTCTGTTCAATCCACACAATGCAAGGTTCCAGGGAGACCTTTAAGCAGCCTTCCAGTACCTGCAAAGGGCCTATAGGAGAGCTGTAGAGGAACTTATTCTAAGGGCCTGTGGTGAGAGGGCAAAAGACAGTGCTTTTAAACTAGAAGTGACTTTTAGGAGAGCTGAAAAGATAGGAAAGGTAAGGAATCAGGATACACAAAGAGTGATGTTGATAAACCTCACTGAAACGGTCCCATGCATTGCCATTTCAGCCAAAACACCGAAGGTTCAGAGCTTGCTACAGTGCTGATAAAGACTGAAGAGGACAGGGAACCTGAGACTTGATTCTGTCACCCATGTGTAACCACCTTCCTGGCATGACTCAAGCAAGCATGTATAACCTTTCTGACGTGAGGCTGAACTCACTCTCATTAAGGCTATCTAAGGAGAGATTAGCATAGAATCACAGGGCTGTTTAGGTTGAAAACCTTTAAAATCAAGTGCAACCAGCACTGCCAAGCCCACCACTAAACCATGTCCCTCTTTACTACATCCCTTATGATAGAATAGAATACAATCAATCAGGTTGGAAGAGACCTCCAAGATCATCCAGTCTAACCTAGCACCCAGCCCTGGCCAATCAACCAGACCATGGCACTAAGTGCCTCATCCAGTCTGTTCTTGAACACCTCCAGGGACGGTGACTCCACCACCTCCCTGGGCAGCCCATTCCAATGGCAAATCACTCTCTGTCTGGCAACAACTTCCTCCTAACATCCAGCCTATACTTGCCCTGGCACAACTTGAGACTGTGTTCCCTTGTCCTGTTGCTGGTTGCCTGGGAGAAGAGCCCAACCCCCACCTGGCTACAGCCTCCCTTCAGGTAGTTGTAGACAGCAATGAGGTCTGCCCTGAGCCTCCTCTTCTCCAGGCTAAACAACCCCAGCTCCCTCAGCCTCTCCTTATAGGATTTGTATGATCAGCTGAGATACTACAGAGAACAAACCCTTAGTATGGGATGACAGCTGCAGAAAAAACTTGATAACATCTCAGATGAATGAGGACTACTCACATCACCATCAAATTCTTCCTGAGACACAAATGCAGCAGTTCTGCAAGCAAATGAAATTCCATCTAACACCCATCAGCACCACCTCCCCTTTCCAACCATACCTGCCCTTTTCTCACCCCATCCTCTATTTCCCCCTTTCATCCCCCAGGGCACCTGGGTTCTGTTGGAGTCTCCTCCCACCCCAGGTGTGACCACTTTGCCCACTCCCCTATTTAATCGGCCCCAGGGGAGGCAAAGCCTCAAGCTTGCCCAACTGGGCAGAGGGATCCTCCTCCCATCATCACCTCTGGTGAGTACCCTATGGGTGTGCACTGGGTGTTTGGGAGTGGATCCAAAAAGGCCGGGGGGCCTGGTTGGCCCCCCGGTGTTAGGGAACACAAAACCTTCATGATTGCTCTAACATAGCTCACAGGTGCTGGTTCATAGAATCAACCAGGATGGAAGATCTCTCCAAGATAGTCCAGTCTAACCAAAGGGGCTGGGTTTCCTTACTTAGGCTGAGCTCCTCTCTCTTCAGCTGCAGCTTTCTGCTCCCTTGCAGGAGTGCAAAAATACCAGGAACAAACCTGTGAAACATGAAGGAACATGGAGGAAATGTCTGAGAATCCTTAACAAGAAACATAGAACAAAACTCAGGATTCATTGACACTATTCTATGTCAGAGTGGCTAAAACTCTGTCTTGTTTTGTAACCAAGTTAAAACTCGTTGTAGTCAGCACCAGGTGAAATCCTGACTGGTCAGGGCAGTAGATGATGCAGTTCAGGATTTTACTGCATTGAGCTGCTGGACACAGGTAGGTTTTTATACATTGTTCTCTCAAACCATGTGTGTTTCTGTTTCAAACTGTACTGCTTTTTCTCCTAGAATCAACCAGCTAGGAAGAGACCTCCAAGATCATCCTGTCCAGCCTATCACCTAGCCCTATTAAGTTAATGAAACCATTCCACTAAGCAGTCTTGCTTGACACCATTAAGATTGCAAGCTGCAGTTCTCCAGGTGCTCTATGAGTTGGTTAGACAATGTAATGACTTGTTCCCAGGTGGATAAAGGTATAAAGATACTCCACAGGTCACAGCCCAAAGCCTCTGTCTGTTTTTCAGCACTCTTAGGTATCCTGTAAGATTCAGAACTTTATGGGTTAACATTCCAAGGGAGTAACAACAACAAATGTTAGGTGCTTAATGAAGACAACTAGGCAAGATCTCCTCTTGGCTGTAGCCTGGGCAAAGCCTTTTGCCCAAATTCAGGCTGGCATTTGAAATGTCATTCTCCTTGGAATGAAGAATCGTAGAATGGTTTAGCTTGAAAGGGACCTCAAGGATCATCCAGCTCCAACCCCCTGCCATAGGCAGGGACACCTCCCACTAGAGCAGGTTGCTCAAGGCCTCATCCAGCCTGGCCTTAAACACCTCCAGGGAGGAAGCAGCCACAACCTCCCTGGGCAACCTGTGCCAGTGTCTTACCACCCTCACTGTAAAGAACTTCCTCCTGACATCCAGTCTAAATCTCCCCTCTGCCAGTTCAAACCCATTTCCCCTCGTCCTACCATTACCAGACCTTGTCAATAGTCCCTCCCCAGCCTTCCTGCAGGCTCCCTTCAGATAGAAGACCCAGCCCTGTGTGGAAATGCTATCTGGTGAAGGAACAGGAGTGAATATAGCCATAGTTCAATGGGTAATTTCAACCACACACTGATTATCAAAGGGGAAAAAAAGAGATGCCTTTCTCTTTGCAAGGATCATAGATTCAAGCAGGTTGGAAGAGACCTTCAAGATCATCCAGTCCTGGCCAATCAACCAGACCATGGCACTAAGTGCCTCATCCAGGCTTTTCTTGGACACCTGCAGAGATCTTCTGTTGTGTTCTGAAACTGATGCTCTCGTGTGTCTCAAGAGAGAAGTGACTGTGAAAGAAAAACATACACAGGGACATTCATTTGTTGGTCCTTGTGAGTAAGCAAGGAGCTCCCCACTTTTCATCTGTAGCATGTTCCCAGGTCATCCAACAGCAGCCAAGGCTGTCTGTGGAACCTGCTCTTATTTTTCTACCACTTCCCCCCAGAAGCACTCACAAATCCTGATTTCCCAAACTGCCACAGCTGTGATCCTGGATTGCAGCTTTGCTAAGCCTCCTGTTTCTATCAGCACCTGACTGGGAGACCAGGCAGCCCAAAAGCTCTTGTCTGGCTGCAGATTTGAACATGCAATGGGTACAAGCTCAGCAGTGACAGGGTTCTCCTAGCATTCCCTTTCCTACCCCCTGAGCACCGTGGGCATAGGATTTGCCTCTTTTCCTCCTCGCAGCAATGTACAGGGTTGCACCGTCCCGCGGTGAGCTATCCCATAAACAACAACAAAATGAGCTTAGAACTTTAAGCCTCCCAAATGAAATAAGAAGCTAATTTGCCCCATCGTGGTGCTTGCCATCTGCAAGAATTAGTCCCAGGGGGAAATGAATGGAACCATTATTCCTACTGTGCTCTTGGCTGTGTAATTCCTACAGTGGTGAAACAGTAGACAGCGAGAGGAAAAACATAATACTTGTGTGACCAGCCTGCCATTGGCTGAGCCAGGTTTTGTGGCTCTTGTTCATGAAATGAAGAGTCAGGCAGACAGCTTAAGGGGTGACAGACTTCAATGTCCAAAATGCTTCTTGGGCACCGAGTAATGAAAGCGCCGTGAGGAAGGGAGAGCAGGGCTAGGAGGCAAGTCGAAGGTCTGCTTGTTGATGTCTGAGGCTTGTGAATGACTCTGCTGCAAACCATGGAAAATGCCAGCCAGTGACTGCAGTTATAATTTTGTGTCCCTCAGAAAACCTCCTGCTCTCTTTCTATGTCCCCTGTGTTCTCCTTCTGCTGGAGATGATGTTGAAAGTGAAGCGTGACAGCCTGTTAACCCTCGCCGGGCGCTCCCAGCAGCGTCGTTCTTGCCAGGGGACTTTAGATTCTCCCCTGGTGGAAACTGGCCCTGTTCCCATTTTATACTATGTGAGGATGTGGCCTCTAGTTTTTCAGCTGAGCCGAGCCCAGACTATGAAGTAAAAGGTTCATAAAGTAAGATTTTCCAGTCTTAAGTAAACGTTACTTTATCTGACAGGAATGAACAAGAGGGAGTGCAAGCGCAAGGAGAAGGAGAGCAAAGTGTGGCACTCCTGGCCACTATGAAAAAGAAAAGAGATGTTCTTTCTCAGGACAATCAAGCAATTGCTGCCTCCTGGAAAGGTCATTGCTATGTCCAAGGAAGCATGAAGGAACTCATCTGGAATTGAAGCTCGCTAAAGAAGTGTCTCTCAGAATAAAAGACTGCTTTAGATTGGAAGAGTCCTTTACAGCACATCCAGTCCAATCCTCTTGCAGTGAGCAGGGACATCTCCAACTAGAGTTGGTTGCTCAGAGCCCCAACCAACCTGCTTTACAATGATTCCAGGGATGGGGCCTTGACCAACAGGGTGTTTCTGGGCAACCTGTTTTATGGTCTTACCACCCTCATTGTCAAAAAACCCACCCAACTTCCTTCTCTCTAATCTAAATGTCCATCTTTTAGTTTAGAATCGTCACTTCTTGGCCTGTCACAACAGCCTCTGCTCAAAAGCGTGTCCCCAGCTTTAAGATCGGCCTCTTTGAGTACTGAGCATCCACTAGAAGGTCTCCTTGGAGCCTTCTCCAGGCTGAACAACCCCATTTCCTTCAGCCTGTCCTCACAGCAGAGGCCTTTCAGCCCTAGCATCATTAGGGTTTCTTCCTATGGTTCTGCTCCAACAGTTCCATGTCTCTCTTGTGTTGAGGACTCCAGAGCTGGGCACAACACTGCAGGTGGGCTAGAATCACCTCCCTTTGATCTCTGTTTCTAAGTTGAGGCATGAGGCACAGCAGCAGTAACTCATATGTGATAAAAACTTGCTCAACATAATATAAGAAGTCCCAGTTCAGGGACTTTGCTCCTGGACCACTTGGTTTTCATAGAATCAAGTAGGTTGGAAGAGACTTCCAACATCATTCAGTCCAACCTAGCACCCAGTCCTGCCCAATCAACCAGACCATGGCACTAAGTGCCTCAGCCAGGCTTTGCTTCAACACCTCCAGGGGCGGTGACTCCACCACCTCCCTGGGCAGCCCATTCCAATGCCAATCACTCTCTCTGACAACAACTTCCTCCTAACATCCAGCCTAGACCTCCCCTGGTACAACTTGAGACTGTGTCCCCTTCTTCTGTTGCTGCTTGCCTGGCAGAAGAGCCCAACCCCACCTGGCTACAGCCTCCCTTCAGGTAGCTGTAGACAGCAATGAGGTCTGCCCTGAGCCTCCTCTTCTGCAGGCTGCACACCCCCAGCTCCCTCAGCCTCTCCTCACAGGGCTGTGCTCCAGGCCCCTCACCAGCTTCATCACCCTCCTCTGGACCCATTCCAGTCCCTCAACGTCTCTCTTGAATTGAGGAGCCCAGAACTGGACACAGCACTCAAGGTGTGGCCTGAGCAGTGCTGAGCACAGGGGCAGAATAACCTCCCTTGTCCTGCTGGCCACACTGCTCCTGATCCAGGCCAGGATGCCATTGGCTCTGCTGCCCACCTGGGCACACTGCTGCCTCCTCTTCAGCCTATGGTCTACCAGCACCTCCAGGTCCCTCTTTGCCTGGCTTCTCTCTAGCTGTCCCCATTTTCTTTGCCCCATTTATTTTGGTGCTTTTGGATTGAAGAATTGAGTCTACTCATGACAGGACATCTCAGGGTTGGATTAGGCACTCCAGTCCTACAAGCGAAATGAAGAACCATTTTGCCTGGAGGATAAAAACAACCCCAAACCTGAACAGCACAGAAATGTCACCCTTCCAGCTGAGGTAAAGGCTGCTGCAGTAAGAGTGAGAGGGCTGGCTGAGTAATTCTGCACCATAAGCAGCTTTTCTTGTGCAGCCCAGCACCACTCAGTGCAAGCACTGCTTCTTGCCAACTTTTTGCTGCTGACAGGACTTTCATAGGGTTTTGGGTGGTGGTTTTTTTCTCTCTAGAGGCACCCTGTTGCTGTTCAAAGACAATAACAAGTTGACTCTGCTGGCTTGCCCTACTACTTGTGTTTGTCCCTTTCTTTTTTTCTGCTCCATTTGACTTTGTTCCTTGTTCTGTGCTGTAGCTGGAACTGTCCCTCACTCCTCTTTTCCCATCACCCTAAGTCAAAGCCTTTCAGCGTCGTGTCTATGCTGTCATCTTTATCTCCCAATACAGACCCTACACCTCTGTGCCTCATGGCTTTGCTATTTGCTGTGGAGCTGCCCTTTTTACCTTTAAATTGTTAAAACTAGAAGCCCACTGGGTTATTCTTAGTCACCTTCAGGATCTAAGTAAGATTCTTCTTCAGCCTGGAGAAGGGAAGGCTTCAAGGAGACCTTAGAGTGGCTTTGCAGTATCTGAAGGAAGCCTGCAGGAAGGCTGGGGAGGGACTATTGACAAGGTCTGGGAATGTCAGGACGAGGGGGAATGGGTTTAAGCTGGCAGAGGGGAGATTTAGACTGGATGTTAGGAGGAAGTTCTTGACAGTGAGGGTGGTGAGACACTGGCACAGGTTGCCCAGGGAGGCTGTGGCTGCTTCCTCCCTGGAGGTGTTTAAGGCCAGGCAGGATGAGGCCTTGAGCAGCCTGCTCTAGTGGGAGGTGTCCCTGCCTATGGCAGGGGGTTGGAGCTGGATGATCCTTGAGGTCCCTTCCAACCTAAACCATTCTATGATTCAACAGAGACTAGGTGAGTTTAAACAACTTACTTCATTCCACCATGTCTCATTTCATTCACCCCCAATTATTTCTGCTTTACCTACTTGCAATCTCTTAAGAAACACCTCATCTTCGAGGCTTCTTCCCTTGTCTTTTTGTTTGTTTTTAATTAGTTTCTTCTTTTTTGTTTTTTTTTTTCCTTACAGGATCTCCTTCTTTGGAGCAGGGCAGAGTAAGAAGAGATCTTCTCAATGCCTGTCAATATCTGAAGTAATGAGGTCAAGAGCCAGACTCTTTTCACAGGCACAAACTGTGACAGCACAACTGGCAACAGGCACATACTGGAATCCAGCAGGTTCCATCTGAACACAAGGAAAAACCTTCTTTGCTGTGAGGGTGATGGAGCCCAGGGCCAGGTTTCCCAGAGAAGCTGTGGAGCTGCCTGCTTTGGAGAGATTCCAAACCTGCCTGGACATTATTACATAGAATGGCTTGTGTTGGAAGGGAGCTTAGAGAGCATCTGCTCCAACCTCTCTGCCATGACAGGGATGCCTCTCAACTAGACTTGGCTGCACGAGGCCTCATCTGGTCTGGCCTTGAACACTGCCAGGGAAGAAGCATCCACAGTCTCCCTGGGCAACCTGTTCTTGTGTCTCACCAACCTCATACTGAGCTTCTTTCTAAGATCCAGTCTAAACTAACACTTCCTCAGCTTCAAACCATTCCTTTTGTCCTGTTGCTAGACACCCTTATGAAAAATCCTTCCCTAACCTTCTGTTGGATCCCTTCAGGTGTTAGAAAGCAGCTATAAGGTCACCCTGGAGTCTTGGCTTCTCTAGGCTGAACAACCTCAGCTCCCTCAGCCTGTCACCATAGCAGGGTTGTTCCAGGGCAAGCTGCTGTGGGTCATCTTGCTTTAGCAGGGAGATTGGATCTCCAGAGGTCCCTTCCAACTTCCCTAACCAGGTGGTTATATGTTTTTCACCCAGAACTTCCCAGTAATTCTATAGCACCAAGCACAATTCACCTGAGGGAGTGAAAAAGACTGAGGGCATCCCAGCTACAGGACTCAGGATGGCTTTCTGCTGGAGAAAGCAAACTGGCTGAGCATTTGTATGTGCTCAACCTGCAGTGGGGTTTGAACATGATTTTGAGACAGAGCACCTTAGCCTCTAAATGAAAGAGGAGCCCAGAATTTACACTGAGACCATGCAGCAGGAAACTGAAAACCTCTGCTGTGTTTTACTGAGCTGTAGCCCATTTTGATGCTTTCATTTTAATCTGTGGTGAGAAAGAGGATTTGAATGGCAGTGGAAATGGATCTGCAGTGTTATAGCTCCTCAGAAATGTGCCTTGTAGCTTAAGGTCCAAATCACCTGCTTAGCCAGATCTTTTCTCCCTCAGTAGATAAAATATTTTTGATGCAGAAAAGAGTTCTCAGGCATGGTAGCCAAGTTCAATAGGCTTTGCAAGCTCAACAGCTGCTCTCACATCACTTGGATCTTGGTGTCCAAGTGGCGAGGTGGTGGTTTTCTGCATGAATGGTCTGTAGGAGGGAGAACAGATTTAACATCTCCTCCAAGACCAGCAACTCTTAACAGCTTTAGCTCCTAAAAAAGGAAGCTTTAACCAAATTAATTGCTTATCACATTGGGAGCTGGTAAAGGGTGTTCAGGGGGTGCAAGTGTTTTTGGATGTCTGGAGAAAGAGAAAGTGTTATGTTACTGACTGAAGCAAACCATTCTGCAGCCAACTTGCACAGTTTGAGCTCGTTGCCATGGTGTTCCTGCAGGAGTGGGAGTAGATAAGAACTTGCTGTGGGCTTAGTAAGTGCTGAAGCCCTGAGATCTCTTTCTCCATCCCCTCTACAATCTCATCCAGCTATTAATTGTACAAGGAGAAGCTTACCAGCTCCACTAATGCTGAGCCAATAGTTTACTGGGAAGGGACCAAGACAAAGCATGGATTTTAGAAAGGGCAACCTCGGGCATGTTGGTTCTGTGCTCACAGGAGAGGAGACCACAGGGATGCTCCCACACACACGCAGTGGAGAAATGGAGGCCGGATGGAGTGCTCCGAGCTGCCATTACATTAACAAGATGACTACCCTCAAACCTCTGACCCAAAGTCATATGTTCCTGCTGGGAATATCCCAGCACAGATCATTACATCAGCCCCTACACGGTTTCTGTAAGAACAGCTCTCCCTTCCCACCCAGCTCTCTGTATTCCTCCCTTTCGTCTCTTGAAGAATTACCGCTGGATCTAGGCGTGGAAATTTGCCACTGGCTTCTAAAGCCAGCTCACACACCCCACACAACACTTCTGTTCAGATGGGTGGACAACGTCATGGCTCAAGGAAGTCTGTCTTGTATTGCCTTCTCTCTGCCAAGCTGGCTGGGGACCAGTGACCTTTTCAGGTGCCTGGACCTCACCCAAGGGCCAGAGAAGGTCACCGTCACCACAGTAATGCGATGGAAAGGAGGTCAAGGCAATTGTAAAGGGTTAACCCTCCTGGGAGAGTGGTCTTAACCCTGAGCCCAGGTCTTCCTGACTCCTCCCTGGGGGTGGATCTTGAACCTGAGCCCAAGTGTAGTGTTTGGCCCACTCCCATGTCAGTATCACCAAGGTTGGAAGAGACTTCACAGATCATCAAGTCCAACCCTTCACCACAGAGCTCAAGGCTAGACCATGGCACCAAGTGCCACGTCCAATCCTGCCTTGAACAGCTCCAGGGACGGCGACTCCACCACCTCCCTGGGCAGCCCATTCCAGTAGCCAATGACTCTCTCAGTGAAGAACTTTCTCCTCACCTCAAGCCTAAACTTCCCCTGGCGCAGCCTGAGGCTGTGTCCTCTCGTTCTGGCGCTGGCCACCTGAGAGAAGAGAGCAACCTCCCCCTGGCCACAACCACCCCTCAGGTAGTTGTAGACAGCAATAAGGTCTGCCCTGAGCCTCCTCTTCTCCAGGCTAAACAATCCCAGCTCCCTCAGCCTCTCCTCGTAGGGCTGTGCTCGAGGCCTCTCACCAGCCTCGTTGCCCTTCTCTGGACACGCTCAAGCATCTCAATGTCCCTCTTAAACTGGGGGGCCCAGAACTGGACACAGTACTCAAGGTGTGGTCTAACCAGTGCAGAGTACAGGGGCAGAATGACCTCCCTGCTCCTGCTGGCCACACCATTCCTGATGCAGGCCAGGATGCCACTGGCTCTCTTGGCCACCTGGGCACACTGCTGGCTCATGTTCAGGTGGGTATCAATCAGCACCCCCAGATCCCTCTCTGTCTGGCTGCTCTCCAGCCACTCCGACCCCAGCCTGTAGCTCTGCATGGGGTTGTTGTGGCCAAAGTGCAGCACTGGCACTTGGACTTATTGAATGCCATGTCCTGTCTAGCCCCCTATAAAAACAGAGGAACCTCCTGCTTCCTTCTCTGTTGCTCTGTCTCCCTGTTTTTTTCTCTCTTGCCCTGCTTCCCTGCCTGCTAGCACCACCCTCCTGTTCTTGCTGCTCTTTGTTTTACCATGTGGCCATCAGTCCATGAGGTGGCCAAAACCATTGCCATCAATCTGGTTGTATATATATATAGTATCTTGTTTTCCTTTCCCTATACCTCTTTGTAACTCCCTTACCTCAAATACCTTTTATTTATTGTTAAAGTTTTCTCTTTTAACCTCCAAATCGAAGTGAGACTATTTATTTGGGTGTGTTTTACCTTTTCCTCTCTACATCTAATTCCTTTTCCTTGAAAAAAAAAAGGGGGAAGAGGGAAAGGCATCCTATCAATTTTTATTGGTTCTATTAATGATATATTTGAGTCTCTGGGAAATTTAAACTAGAAGTGAGACAGCAATGTGCATTAGGAAGAAGTTCTTTACTGTAAGGGTGGTAGGACACTGGAATAGGTTGTCCAGGGAGGTGGTGGTTGAGGCCCCATCCCTGGAGACATTCCAAGTCAGGCTTGATGGGGCTCTGAGCAACCCACTCTAGCTGTCTGTGCTTACTGCAGGATGGTTTGGCTAGATGACCTTTAAAGATCCCTTCCAACCTAGTGCATTCTATGATTCTATAAAGGAAAGCTTGGGTGTGGAGAAAACTTCTTGCAAGAGAAAAAGTCTACTGAAATGGCAGAAAGGTCCCCAGAGATGTGATGTCTACATGGTGCAGGCAAGGCTTTTTTTGCCTGCCTTATATAAAATAGACTGGCCACAGCATGCAGAACCATAAGGTTGTTGTCAGAGAAAGGGAACTTTGTACCAGCTCTTTGGAGAGATGAGATCCATTTATATTGAAGAAGGCTTTACCTGGATGCAGTGTTCCCGGATGAATGGTGTGGGTCCATCCAACCCATCTGTGTCTCAGGATGAGTCTCCTGGGCTACACTGCTGTTGAGCCACGACATATTTTTCTATCTCAGGCTGGTTTTTGACAAGCCCCTTCCAAGCCCACACTTGTGACCCAGCAAACACTGTCCCATTCACTATATGTGATAAACGCTTTGCCGAAGCAAGACCTGGATCTTTTTTACCTAACATCCACATTCTGTTTGCAGTTGCCCTCAGGTCTAGATGCAGACATTGTGAACCCATGTTGATAACATCGATCCTATGACAACACCCTGAGGTCTGAAGCTAGGGGACGACCAAAAAAGATATCCAATTCCACCTTTCAGGAGAAAGTTTTCCTTCCCATGATAGACATCTGTATCCCAGGCATGAAGAGTGGAGTGATCTGCCATTGGAATGGGCTGCCCAGGGAGGTGGTGGAGTCACTGTCCCTGGGGGTGTTCAGGAAAAGACTGGATGAGGCACTTAGTGCCATGGTCTGGTTGACTGGACAGGGCTGGGTGCTAGGTTGGACTGGATGATCTTGGAGGTCTCATCCAACCTGCTCTATTCTATTCTACTCCTATTCTACTCCTATTCTATTCTATTCTATTCTGTTCTGTTCTGTTCTATTCTATTCTATTCTATTCTATTCCATTCTATCCTGTTCTATTATGTTGAGACCACCTATTAAGATGCCTAAATGGATGAAGATGCCCCAGATGGTATTTCATTATGTGGCAGTGACGAGTCATTCAGACCACCCACTCTCAAGGCTCCTAGACGCTGCCCCTTGGTCGATGGAACGAAGCAGTCAG
The DNA here is from genome assembly GCA_013400475.1 of Tricholaema leucomelas. NCBI lineage: Eukaryota > Metazoa > Chordata > Aves > Piciformes > Lybiidae > Tricholaema lacrymosa > Tricholaema leucomelas. The sequence goes on along the minus strand of WAAF01018846.1, from coordinate 26,182 downwards.
AACAAAAGAATTAGGCTTGATGAGTAGGTGTCTGAAAGAGAGTCCCATCTTGTCTCATTCACTGGGAAAAGAGCCAGCCACTGGTAGCTCTGGCTGCTGGGTAGTTTGGGTTCTCATCACAGTTTTTATTACCAGATTAGAAGCCTGGGTCTATGAAGAGCACCGGAGTCAGCTGGAAGAGTATCGCCTTTGGAAGGAGCTTCTCTGTCGTCTCTGAGTTTCTTTCTCAGCTGGATGAAGGTGGCAAAGCTTGCTGGCCAGCACAGATAGAAAATCAGCCACTAGACACCTCGTGATTAGGACTCCTCTCATTATTTTAATTCTGGTTTTGCAGTGAGACAAGCTGGCAGCCTTCTGCTGTGCTTGGCAGTGTAGAATAGTTTAATAATCACCCAATAAAACTTTTCATCTGGCTTCCCACATCCCCTCCCTTTTTAAGATCCCTCCCTTCCTCACACTCTCCATCAAAGATATAGGGTCTGGCATAACACATCACTGCTGGAGCAACCTTATTCTCCCTTGCAGCTGCTGCAGGTATTTAGATACTTGCAGGTAGTATCACAGCCTCATAATACCATAAAACAAGATCACAGAATCGTTTGGGCTGGAAGAGACCTTTAAGATCTTAACCAGGCACTGCCAAGTTCATCATTAAACAATGCCTCTCAGCACCATGTTGAGACAGGTTTTAAATCCCTTCAGGGATGGTGACTCCACCACTTCCCTGGGCAGCCTGTTCCCAGCCTTGGCAACCCTATTTCTTTAATTTAATTGCCAACAAAGGTGCCATTTGAAGTCTGTCTCCACATGTTTCTCCCCATTCTGGTTGTGCCCAAGGGTATAAGAAAATCTAGATCTAAATTTTGTGTTTCCTTGGACTACAGCACCGTGGAGGGGTTCAGCACAAGTTATCTTTCTACTGAAATGACTCAAATGGTCTTTGTAACCTCGACTGTTCCTGATGGTGACCTTTAAAGGTTATCTAGTCCAATCCCTCTGCAGTGAGGAGAGATGTCCTGAGACTTTTGTTTTCTAATTGACTCTAAGGAAAATTGAAAGTTACAAGCTCAGGCAGCTTTCTACACTGTAAACATCTCTATTTATGCTATGTGAATCCCATTGGATACAGTTTAAGTCCTGAAATATCTATGTGGATGTTTCCTGGTTGAAATTCTGCAGCTGAGTTTGACTTATGTGCTGAATACAGAGCAAGTGGTTTGCTGGCCAGGGAGCTCTCTTGATATGTCTGCAACTACCTGAAGGGAGGCTGTAGCCAGGTGGGGTTGGTCTCTTCTCCCAGGCAAGCAGGAACAGAACAAGGGGACAGAGCCTCAAGCTGTGCCAGGGGAGGTCTAGACTGGATGTTAGGAGGAAGTTGTTGGCAGAGAGAGTGATTGGCATTGGAATGGGCTGCCCAGGGAGGTGGTGGAGTCACCATCCCTGGAGGTGTTGAAGCCAAGCCTGGATGAGGCACTTAGTGCCATGGTCTGGTTGATTGGCTAGGGCTGGGTGCTAGGTTGGCCTGGATGATCTTGGATGTCTCTTCCAACCTGGTTGATTCTATGATTCTGTGTGCCTCTTCTTTGGCACAGTCATTAAGACAAATATTGTGTGTAAGGTTTTGTTTATCAAAGATGTTGCAGAATGGTGGAAGTTAACTTTGACCAGAACCTTTAGCATCATCATTCATAGAATCATAGAATGGTAAAAGCTGATGGGCACCTCTGTACATTGAGTCCAACACCCCTGGCATAGCAGGATCACCTAAGGTAGGTCACACAGAAGCACATCCAGATGGGTCTTGGAAATCTCTAGAGAAGCAGCCTCCATAGCCTCTCTGGGCAGCCTATTCCAGTGCTCCAGCACCCTCACAGCAAGGTCTTCCTCATGTTGAGGTGGAACTTCCTGTGTTCCAGTTTGTACCAATTGCTCAAATATTCACAGTGTTTGCCAAGTGTACCAAGGTCTTCAAAGGACAGGCAGTCAGAAGGGCATGGATTTGATCCATTGTTCAGAAGAGCAACTCCAGCTATTGCCAATGCTGGAATAATTTTTGGCTGGAAAAGTTCATTGCAAATCGATAGGATAGCTCCACTTTTGCTTGGCAGGGGTAAATTGATAGGATAGCTCCACTTTTGATGGGTGGGGGTGAATTGATAGGATAGCTCCACTTTTGATGGACAGGGGTGAATTCACAGAATAGCTCCATTTTTGATGGGTGGGGGTGAATCAGTAGACTAGCTCCAGTTTTGTTGGGCAGAGGTGAATCAGTAGACTAGCTCCAGTTTTGTTGGGCAGAGGTGAATCAGTAGACTAGCTCCAGTTTTGTTGGGCAGAGGTGAATCAGTAGACTAGCTCCAGTTTTGTTGGGCAGAGGTGAATCAGTAGACTAGCTCCAGTTTTGTTGGGCAGAGGTGAATCAGTAGACTAGCTCCAGTTTTGTTGGGCAGAGGTGAATCAGTAGACTAGCTCCAGTTTTGTTGGGCAGAGGTGAATCAGTAGACTAGCTCCAGTTTTGTTGGGCAGAGGTGAATCAGTAGACTAGCTCCAGTTTTGTTGGGCAGAGGTGAATCAGTAGACTAGCTCCAGTTTTGTTGGGCAGAGGTGAATCAGTAGACTAGCTCCAGTTTTGTTGGGCAGAGGTGAATCAGTAGACTAGCTCCAGTTTTGTTGGGCAGAGGTGAATCAGTAGACTAGCTCCAGTTTTGTTGGGCAGAGGTGAATCAGTAGACTAGCTCCATTTGTGATGGGTGGGGGTGAATCAATAGAGTAGCTCCAGTTTTGATGGACGGGGGTGGTTTAACTAAGAGGAATCTTATCCAACCTGTGCCCTGGGCTGACCTTGCTCCGTTTGTGAAATTGGAGAGGATCTCAGACCTAGGTGGCCCAGCATGTGTTGAAGTGCACTTGAAGAACACCAGCAGGCAGATAAGTTGGGTAAATGTCTAAGAAAGCAAAGCTCCCTGATTTGTTATTGTTATAAACATATCTATAGGATCTTTTTTTTTTTTTCTTCTCTCCTTTCCCTTTTCTTTCTGTTTTTAAGAGGTCATTTTGATTTGTTTCCCATGTGCTTCTTTCAAAAGTCAGTGTTTGGCATCTGATACCTTGTGCAATGTATAATCCCCGTGGTCCAAAGAGCTTTAGAGCGCCAGGAAATCCAGAATCTTGGCATGAATATGGGGCCAGCTCCCATAACACATGGCTGCATGACTTTTCTCTGTTTGTGGTATCTTTGTGACACCACGGTACGTGGTGTACTCTGAAATCAGCTGTGGGCTTTGCCTCCGAGACCCTGGGAGAGAATCCCCCCCCTCCCTGCCCCTCCCATCTGGTACAACTTGTAGGAGCCCCAAACAAAGAAGGCTTGTTCTTTCAAAGGAAATAAATGAAGACTGGAAAGAATAAAAGGCAGAACGTTTGCCCCCCCTGAGGGGAGGGGTAGAGAAGTGGTGGCCAAAGAAGTGATTGATTGGCCACAACCCTTTGACACCTAAACGCGTTCTAGGCGGTGGTGTGTGGGAGCATTGATGCACTCTGCAGAGGACATGTAGCCCTGGAGGGTCAGCCTCGTGCAGGCTGTGGATCCAGGGATAAATTGCATTTATTATGGAGCTTCACTTAGATGAGCTCATTAATCCATCTTTCCTGGAGCGACGACGCCTCTTACATCGTAGCCTCTGAATGGCATATTGGCTGGCATGCTGGCTAAGTTACCACTCTTTCCCTCTCAGCTTGCCCACATAAAGCCTTCTCTACCTTTTCCTCCCTGCATCTCAGGATGGCATCTGCAGTCCTTGCACAAATAGTATCCACATGTGATTAGTAGGTGCACCACACAGGTAGCACTGAGCAGAATTGCTTTTGTTCTGAGGTGTACAGGCACAGGGCATACATTTACAGGGGGCTGGAAGCCCTCTGCTGTGAGGCCAGGCTGAAAGAGTTGGGATTGTTCAGCCTGGAGAAGACAAAGCTCCAGGAAGATTTTCTGGTGCCCTTTCAGGACTAAAGTCATAGAATCAAGCAGGTTGGAAGAGACCTCCTGTGCTAGTTTGAGCCTAGCCAGCATGTTTTGGTGAGAAGAACTAGATGATAGGCTGAGAAATGAAAACAATGGTGAGGTCTACTTCCCTCACAGTCTTGCTGAGATGTGTAAAGAAGAAAGGCAAAACAAAGATTAGGTCACTTGCTGCTTCTCTTCGCTGGGGAGCTTTGCCTGCTGGGGAGAAGCTGAGGCTGCTGGCTGGACTCCATCTTGCTTTCTAACCTCACCCTCCTTTGCTTGGCTGCTTCACCTTGCTTTTTAACCCTCTTGGCCAAACCTCCATTCTTCCTTAGGACTGGGGTAAGGTTGAGAGGGGTAGGGGGAAGGTGAGGGGTGGTTGAGAGCCCCTCCTGGNCAGACCATGGCACTAAGTGCCTCAGCCAGGATTTGCTTCAACAGCTCCAGCAAAAGCAACTCCACCACCTCCCTGTGCAGCCCATTCCAGTGCCAATCACTCTCTCTGCCAACAACTTCCTCCTAACATCCAGCCTAGACCTCCCCTGCCACAACTTGAGACTGTGTCCCCTTCTTCTGTTGCCGCTTGCCTGGCAGAAGAGACCAACCCCACCTGGCTACAACTTCTCTTCAGGTAGTTGTAGACAGCAATGAGGTCACCCCTGAGCCTCCTCTTCCAGCTCTCCTACCCCCAAATAAAAAATAAATAAACAGGCCTATAAGCAAGCTGAAGACATTTTAGCAGGGCCTGTTGTGACAGGACAAGAGGTGATGGTTTTAAACTAAAAGAGGGAGATTCAGACTAGAGAAAAGGCAGAAATGTTTTACAGTGTAAGTGATGAAAAACTGGCCCTGGTTGCCCAGAGAGGTGGTAAATGCTCCATCCCTGGAACTGTTCCAGGTAAGGTTGTTTGGAACTCACAGCAACCTGCTCTAGTTGCAGAGTTCCCTGCAGAGTTCCCTGCTGACTGCAAGGGGTTTGACTGGATGACCTTTAAAGGTCCCTTCCAACCAAAAGCCTTCTGTGATTCTCTGATTCCATGACTCATTTAAACTTTAAATTAACATCCCCTTTGGGGAGAGGATAAAATCCTGCATTAGTAAAGTCTATCTTCTGTTCTAAAGCAATAATAATTTCAACTACTAACATTCAGTGATCTGATAGACAGTCCTTGAATACTGAAAGGCCTGGAACACAAACCCTATGAGGAGAGGCTGAGGGAGCTGTGGGTGTTTAGCCTGGAGAAGAGCAGGCTCAGGGGGGACCTCACTGCTGTCTGCAACTACCTGAAGGGAGACTGTAGCCAGGTGGGGTTGGGCTCTTTTCCCAGGCAACCAGCAACAGAAGAAGGGGAAACAGTCTGAAGTTGTGGCAGGGGGAGTGTAGGCTGGATGTTAGGAAGAAGTTCTTCACAGAGAGAGTGATTGGCATTGGAATGGGCTGCCCAGAGAGGTGGTGTCACCGTCGCTGGAGGTGTTCAGGAAAAGACTGGCTGAGGCACTTAGTGCCATGGTCTGGTTGACTGGATAGCGCTGGGTGCTAGGTTGGACTGGCTGAGCTTGGAGGTCTCTTCCAACCTGGTTGATTCTATGATTCTGTGAAAGGGTACGAGGAGGTCTCCCTGGAACCTTCTCTTCTCCAGGCTGAACAACCTCAACTCTCTCAGCCTGACCTCAAAACAGAGGGCTGCCAGCCCTTGCATCATTGTTGTGGCCTTCTTAGAACTCCCTCCAACAGCTCCATGTCTTTATTTTGAACTATTGAGATAAAAACAAGGGAATAGTAGCAATGAAGAAGGAATACATTCCCAAATAATTAATTACATCCTTCCTCTAGCAAACCTTGTAGCCGTGTACGAATAACACTGATAGGAGCAGTGTAATTGAAAAGGAGAAATATTTATTGGTGCACATTGAGAGTACTCAGTTTCTCTGAATAAAATGCTCATCAGCAAGTCTCACAGATAACTTTTGTCTCTATCTCTAACCATAAATGGAGAGAGGTGACTTTCATAGAACTGGTGTAAGGCAAAGGTGAGACTGGCAATTGCCAATCTGAGCCAGCAGTGTGCCCAGGTAGCCAAGAAGGCCAACAGCATCCTGGCCTGGATCAGCAATGCTGTGACCAGCAGGAGTAGGGAGGTGATCATGCCCCTCTGCTCAGCACTCTTGAGACCACATCTCGAGTACTGTGTCCAGTTTTGGTCACCACAGTACAGGAGGGACACTGAGGTGCTGGAGTGGTGCAGAGAAGGGTGACGAGGCTGGAGAGAGGTCTGGCAAACATGAGCTGTGAGGAGTGGCTGAGGGAGCTGGGTTTATGTAGTCTGGAGAAGAGGAGGCTGAGAGGGGACCTTATTGCCCTCTACAATTACCTAAAAGGAGGTTGTAGTAAGGCTGGAGCTGGTCTCTTCTCCCACATTACTAATGATAGGACAAGAGGAAATGGCCTCAAGCTGCATCAGGGCAGGTTTAGATTGGCTGTTGGGAGGAAGTTCTTTCCTGAGCAGGTGGTCAGGCACTGGAACAGGCTGCCCAGGGAGGGGGTGGAGTCACCATCCCTGGAGGTGGTTAAAAGGAGAGTGGATGTGGTGCTTGAGGCTATGGTCTGGTGCTGAAGGCTGCTGGGATGAAGGCTGGACTGGCTGCTCCTGGTGGTCCTTTCCAACCATAGCAATCCATAGTGATGAGATGTTGTGCTGAGGGCTTTGGGTTAGTCAAGGACTTGTCAGTGTGAAACTAATGATTGGACTGGAGGAGCCTGAAGGGCTTTGCCAGTCTAAGGAATTCTGTGACACTTGATAAAAAAAAAAGCAGCTCAGTTAATCAGAAAGAATTATTCTTCACTAACCAGTTAAAACTGGCAGCCTGGGAGGAAATAGGAGCTGAAGTACTCTTGTGTTTGGGGAGAGATGAGAAGTTACTGTACAATGATGAAAACCAGTTTTGCTTCAGCTTAGGAAATGGTCACAAGCCAGTATTCCTGCCAACGTTCATCTCAATGTGTAATGCTTGAAATTAAACACATCCTTCATTTCTGTTGGGAATTGGATCCTAAATGTGGGATTCATCTCATCTGGCTTAACTATTCATCTTAGCCAGTCAACCAAGACTCATTTGATAGTCTATAGGGTGGGAGATGCATCCCTAAAGGGTGTTTCCTCCTTTCTGGATGTGTCTGTTTCTTTCCACAGACCAAGAAGAAGGCCAAGAGTGACTAGCTAAGACTTAAACATCCTCTTAGATTGCATGGTTAATAGCCAAAGGGACTTAACAAGAAATGGCAGGGCAGTGGTCTTCCTCTCTGCAAAATAAAATGGAGAGCATCTGGTGAGTAGAAAAGGCAGAGACACCACCACAAATAATCAAGACAGTGTTGCAAAGCAAGTTACTGTTTGTACCAACCTTAGCCAGGCTTCTTGGGCATGCCGATGAAGTCATATTGGCGACATCTTGGGGGACTGTAAGAAAGGTGGGCAGGGTCTGTTGTGACAGCAGAAGGTGTGATAGTTTTAAACTAAAAAGGGGAGATTTATTCTAATGAGGAGGAAGAAATTCTTTACATTGAGGGTCTTGGTTGATGTCCCATCACTGGAACAACTCCAGGTCATGTCTGGGGCTCTGAGCAGTCTGATTTGTTTGGAGTTGAGCTCGATGACCTTCAAAGGTCACTTCCAACAGAAACCTTTTTATGATTCTGTGATAATGTGAGTCACTTCTTGAGCTAGCAAAAGAATCTGTGTATAGTCACAGAATCATACAATGCTTTAGGTTGGAAGGGACCTTTGAAGGTCATCAAGCTCAACTCCAAAGAAATCAGGCTGCTCATCCAGTTCCAACCACCTGCCGTAGGCAGGGACATCTCCCTCTAGAACAGGTTGCTCCAGGCCTCATCCAACCTGACCTTCATGTCTCAGTTCAACTGCTCACAGTTCAACTTCCTCCTAACATCCAGTCTAGACCTCCTCTCCCTTGAGGCTGTGTCCCCTTGTTCTCCTGCTGGTTGCCTGGCAGAAGAGCCCAACCCCACCTGGCTACAGCCTTCCTTCAGGTAGCTGCAGACAGCAATGAGCTCTGCCCTGAGCCTCCTCTTCTGCAGGCTGCACACCCCCAGCTCCCTCAGCCTCTCCTCACAGGGCTGTGCTCCAGGCCCCTCCCCAGCCTTGCTGCCCTTCTCTGGACACCTTCCAGTCCCTCAACATCTCTCGTGAATTGAGGAGCCCAGAACTGGACACAGGAGTAATCACCAGAACGACAAAAAGCAAGGAAGTCTTTTGTGAATGAGCATTTTCTGCTTTGGCAGGGATCCACAATTACTTGCTTTGTGAGCACACCACCTGCTCCAAACTTGTACCTGCCTTACTTCTGCAAGGCTGCCACATAAAATGGCTCTTTAGCAAGCCCCTTGCTCCTCGTTGCAGGTCTTTCCCCTTGAATATTTCACATGGCTTTTTAATTAGAAGTGAACCTGTGGTCAGAGACCACCCAACTACAACAGTCCATTTTGCAAGGATTAAAGTGAGCCCTTGGAGAGGACTTACAGTGCACCCTTGAGAACCAAATGTAATTACAAACCCTCCAGATGTGTCTGCTGCAATGCTAAGGTAAGACTAGTATAAGGCAACCAAGCCAGGATACACCTGTTTGTGCTGCCAGAGAACTTTCCTTAGGCCATGGGTGACTCTTTTTCCTCCTAAAGAGCTGACATGAGCTGTTTTCATGTGCTGAGAGATGTTCAGAAACACTGAGCACAAGTCTTCAGCCCTGACATCTGGAGGAACCCCTATGAATCCAACAAAGCCCATTTCTCCCACCCAGCACAGACATTGTGCTTTGCAGAATCCAATACTCCAGCTTTATACTGTGATGAGACTAATCTAGTCCTGCTGTATGTCTGTGTCCCTGTGGAGGACTTCATTACAGGTTCTTCACTCCTGGGCAGCGTCCCCTTCAGACCCAACCTCCAAGTTTTTCTTGTCCTTCTCAAGTGTCCAAGTCCTCTCACTGGTAGCAGTTGCAATGAGTTTCTTTGAATGTAGAGACAGCGACTCCAGCACCTCCCTGGGCAGCCCATTCCAATGCCAATCACTCTCTCTGCCAACAACTTCCTCCTAACATCCAGCCTAGACCTCCCCTGCCACAACTTCAGACTGTGTCCCCTTCTTCTGTTGCTGCTTGTCTGTGAGAAGAGACCAACCCCTGTGGCTTCAGCTTTAGCTTTGACAATAGAAAAATCAGTCTACCTTGACCTGATCATTTCAGGAGAGGACTGGGAAATCTTTGCAACACAGTTCTCCCTCTGCATGATGATTCATAGGACTATGAATCTCCCTGTGCATGCTAGGATGAGGCAGCTCTGTCAGCAAGTCAGAATTAGTAGCAGTTGCAGGAAGAAGGGATAAATGTTCTTTAGCTCAACCACAAGTCATTGGTAACATTCCTCCAGAGGAGACACAGGAACCATTCCATGACATCCAGTGCTCTGCTATCACAGGCAATGTGATACCCATTATCAGTTTATTAAGCTGCATCTTAGCAATGTACTCACATAGTGGGGATAATTCCTTCCATTCCAGGAATTGCTGGGTAAAGTTTCTAGACTGAGTTTAAGAAAGGTCACATTTAGATGATCATAGGGTGTCTGCTGGCTTCAGTGTCTCGAAATCTCTGCAGGGATTTAGAAGGAGCCAACACATTTTCACTTTGTAAGTTAGGATTTAAATAGAGGTTTGTGCTCCTCTCTCTCTTTCCTCCCCATATCAGTTAAGCAACATCACTACAGAAATAGTTGTCTTCTTCCCTTCTCTTTCCCTTCATATTGTCACACTCCTCAGTTCTCTTTCCTCTGCTTTTTAAAGCTACAGGAGCATCCCCTCCCCACAGAGCAAACTAAAAACCTGATATGCTAGGGAAAGCATATCAGGTCCCCTGCCCCTCTGCCTTCCTCGCTGCCATCAAACTAACACCTACCCAACAACTGAACATGAACCATTTCATGATGCAGCAAAGAGCAGGAAAGAGTAGTGCTCATCACTGCCAGAGTCTGGGACGAATCACTGCTCCACAGAGACAGTGTCCACCCATGGGAGGCACAGAAACCATGGCCAGGCTGGGCAGAGTTGGGAAGTGACAAGTGTGAGGGCTGGGCTGGCCACTAGACAAGTGACAGAGGCTCTCTATGAACCACTCTTCATTGCCAAAGAGAAAAAGACCAAAAGGAATGAGTGAGAGAGACTGATGGGTTGGGAAAGAAACCAAACCAGCTTGAATGGAAACAGGAACAATAAAATGAAAGACAAATAAATAGCTACAAAGCAGTATGGAACCCAACCCTCCTGACGGCCATTACATCACCGTTGCCACTGATGTTGTGGGTAGACACACTGGGGAAGTCCCAGACTGGATTGCACAGACTTCATTCCTGTTGAGCAGCGGTGGGGGGCTCAAAGTGAGGCACAAATGGCTGGGGGCAAATGTAGGATGTTAGAAAAGGCTTGTGCCCTTCTCACTGGTAAGATAAATGCTAGGCTGCCCTTGCTGAAAATCAGGTACCTTTAACAACTTCAGACTTCATTTTGTTCTGAAATGATCCAGTGTAGGAAGCTGTAGTAGATGCCTGCTCTCAGGGGATGTTTGAAGCCAGGTTGGTGTAGTGGTTTGGGTGTTCCCTACCCCACTCCCCCACTTTGGAAATCACCCAGACTGGACTCAGCTGGCTCTGGAAATTCGAATGAAGCTTATATTTACAGCTTAGCTCAACATCCAAGCAGATATTTACAGTCTATACAGTTATAGACAGAAATAGACAAGGTAAAAGGCAATACAGGAACACAACAGCCCTCCCAGAAACCTGAGTCCTCAGGAATGGCTCCCAACCACCCTTCCACCTTCTCCCACCCCTCTCAACCTTACCCCAGTCCCAAGGAAGAATGGAGGTTGGGCCAGGGGGTTAGGAAGCAAAGTGGACTAATCAGAGAGGCGGCAGAGAGGTTAGAGAGAAGTGCAGCTCAGGCAATGTCCCAAGAAGAAGTGCCTTATCCATGTTTGGATTCTTGCTCTTATACCTCTCAGCAAGCCTATGAGTGAAGTAGACATCACCACTGTTTTCTCTTTCACAGCCTGTCATGTAGTTCTGCCCACAACATTCTAGCTAGCTTCAAACTAGCACTGTTGGCCAGGACCTTGAGCTACCTGGTTCTGTGGAAGGTGTCCCTGCCCATGACATGAGGGGTTGGAACTAGGTGATCTTTAAGGTCCCTTTCAACCCTGTTTCTATGAAATTTCAAGCTCATGCTCACATCAAGAAAACTTTCATATCTTCAATTTGATGCCTGTCCAAGAAAAGCCTGGATGGGGCACTTACTACCATGGTCTAGTTGACTGGATAGGGCTGGGTGATAGGTGGGACTGGATGAGCTTGGAGGTCTCTTATAAACTGGTTGATTCTATGATTGTATGAACAGCTATGCCAAGACTCACTGGAAAAAAACAAAAGCCAAATCCTTTGAAAGTAACACCAACAATGCAAGATTCCAATTAAATTGCTGTCTCACTGCTTGAGAGTAACATGTTGGCCATGAGCTACTCTGACTTTATATAGCAACTACTTGGTTTCATAGAATCATAGAATCATAGAATGGTTTAGGTTGGAAGGGACCTCAAGGATCATCCAGCTCCAACCCCCTGCCATAGGCAGGGACATCTGATTTATTCAGTAGATTGGCCAGAGTCAGCCTGTGACTGAACACCCAAGTCCTTCTCAGCTTGCCCTCGAGTTAAATTGTTATTGAGGTCAGCAGAGGTATACCAATCCAGTCCAAGTGAGAATCTGGCACAACAAGACCTAGCACTGCAGCTACATTTTCCATGATTTTATTGGTTTTTTATTTATTTTATTTTTTTTTTTTTAACAGGGAGTGCAAGTTTCAAGAAGAAAATCCTCCTGGCCTTGCAAAACCAATGGTTCAGCACATTAGAGGCAGGAAGACAGATAGAAAGATGGATAAAATGGCTGAAAGGAAGCATGTCAGCTTTGGTTGACATATATTGGAATGTTTCTCTGCCTTAAATTAGTCAAATTTTTGGTCAGTAAGACACAAACATGATGAGCTTCATCAGGAGAAGTGCGGCCAGCAGGGCCAGGGAGGTGATTCTCCCCCTCTGCTGTGCTCTGCTGAGATCCCACCTGGAGTACTGCATCCAGTTCTGGAGCTCCCATTACAAGAGGGATGTGGAGATGCTGGAGTGTGTCCAGAGAAGGGCCACGAGGATGCTCAGAGGGCTGCAGCAGCTCTGCTGTGAGGACAGACTGAAAGAGTTGGGGCTGTTGAGTGTGGAGAAGAGGAGGCTGTGAGGTGACCTTCTTGTGGCCTTCCAGGATCTGAAAGCAGCCTACAAGAAAGCTGGGGAGGGACTTTTGAGGCTGTCAGGGAGTGACAGGACTGGGGGGAATGGAGCAAAGCTGGAGGTGGGGAGATTTGGAGTGGCCATGAGGAGGAAGTTGTTGAGCATGAGAGTGGTGAGAGGCTGGAATGGGTTGCCCAGGGAGGTGGGTGAGTCCCCATCCCTGAAGGTGTTTAAGGCCAGGCTGGATGAGGCTGTGGGCAGCCTGCTCTAGGGTAGGGTGTCCTTGCCCGTGGCAGGGGGGGTTGGAACTGGCTGATCCTTGTGGTCCCTTCCAACCCTGACTGATTCTACGATTTCCAGGCTCAAGAACACCAGTTCCCTCAGCTGCTCCTCACAAGACCCATGCTCTAGACTCCTCACCAGCTTTGTTGCCATGCTCTGATCCTGCTCCACCACCTTAATGTCTTTATAGTGAAGAGCCCAAAACTGAACTCTAGTATTCAAGGGCACACCCTCACCAGTGCTGATCAGGGTGGGACAATCATAGAATCATAGAATCAACCAGGTTGGAAGAGACCTCCAAGATCATCCAGTCCAACCTAGCACCCAGCCCTATCCAGTCAAGCAGACCAGGGCTCTTTTTCACATCCAATTCTGATCTATTCACCTATGACCTGTGCAATCAGTGCAGAGAAATGTGCAGCCTCAGGAGAGGAATCAAACCGAGTTAGAAACCAGTTTTAGGCTACAACCATTACACTGAGGGAGGTTGACTCTCTCAGATTTAGATGTCTAATTTTCAGCTGTATAAAAATAGGGCAGATGAATGCCAGCCTGTATGTTTGATATGTGCATGGGGATTAGTAAGGTAATGAAATGTACCATCTGCTTTTTGCCTTTCTCCTTGGTGGCAGCTTTAAGGGAGGAGGTTTATCCTGGTCTTCAAGTCGATTTCACAGCAAATAGATGTAGCTCTTGGCAGGAATGAAGGTGGATAAAGGGTGACAGGAAAATCTTATTGCAGTAAAAAATTTATAAGCATCATCATCCTCTTGGTTTTTTTTTTCCTCTTCTTCTCCCCCCCCCCCTCCTTTTCTTTTCTTCCTCCCTTCCTCC
>WAAF01018846.1:793-12328 GCA_013400475.1 Tricholaema leucomelas | reverse complement strand
CCCCTCCCCCCTCTTTCCCACCCTCTCCCCACCTCTTGCTTTCCCTCCCCCTCCCCTCCTTTTTCTTTCCTTCTACCTCCCCTTCTTTTTCTTTCCTTCCCACTCCCCTTCTTTTTCTTTCCTTCTCCCTCCCCTTCTTTTTCTTTCATTCCCCCTCCCCTTCTTTTTCTTTCCTTCCCCCTTCCCTTCTTTTTCTTATCATTTCTCTTCTCCTTGCTCTTTCTTCTTAATAACAATAATGTTTTGCTAACAGTTTTCAAAGCCTTCTTGCAATAGGGATTGACTGAGATTTTGTAATAAAAATGAGTTTAAGAAGTGAAATTAAACCATACCTTTATATATTTGAGAAACAAGAGAAAAAGAAGGGCATGGCCTGAAAATTTAGAAAAGAAGTAAAAATAATCTATACTGAAATGGAAACAGCAGGGAAACATCAGTGTTGCTCCAAGAGTAGTTTTTCCAACCTCCTTAGAACACAAACAAGGGTTTGGTGGGGTTTTTTTTTCGCTCAACATTTAACTAAAGCACCTTTTGATTTCAGACTCCTCAAAATGTTCATCACTGCAGGTTTTCAAGGAGATCTGGATACAGGACAATTTCTGCAGGAGGAGTTGTTTTTATAGTATACTTGAACTTGAGAAATAGAAATGTCTGAACAATCTGAGCTCATGTGGATTCCTGACCCACCTTTCAATGCAACTCAGTCAAATTTTCATCTGCTCTACATCAATGTCACAGGGGTACCTCCAACTTATACCCACTGAGGATCTGACTCCAAATATTCACACTCTAAAAATGCAGATTCATCATCTTGGGGAGCATTAGTTGGCTACTGGCATTTTCCAAGAAGCCCTGGAAATTGGAAAGTTGAAGCAGAAGATATATGGCCTGAAGTTCCACGTTCCTCTTTCTTTCCATTATCTCAGCTCGTCACCCAAGTGACCCTCCAATGGTAATACACATAAATACAGCAGAGACATGCCCAGTCCATGATTAAATACCCTGATAATTGTGAAGCCCTCCAAGCTATAGTGTTTCACACTATCACAAACACTAACGCAGTCAACCAGTAGCCACAATCAATTACTCAGAGCGGCTGCACTCGTGTTCCTCCTCCAGAGTTTCTTGATTCCATGCCAGCTGTGTTAAAGGCCTATCACTTTCCAAAGCAAGGGGGGAAAAAAAGCCACCCCACTACACCTCCCACAGTGATACCCTCTAAAATGGAGATAAACACACTGCCTGCATGCCAAGCTATGAAACAACCCCTGACCAAACTCCTGTGTCCAAGGCTGCTAACAAACAACCCCCAAACTCGTTCTGCACCCCATTGATAGACTGGGTTAAAGCTGCACTAAAGGCCTATCACTTTCCAAAGCAAGGGGGGAAAAAAAGCCACCCCACTACACCTCCCACAGTGATACCCTCTAAAACAGAGATAAACACACTGCCTGCATGCCAAGCTATGAAACAACCCCTGACCAAACTCTTGTGTCCAAGGTTGCTAGCAAACAGTTAACCTCCAAACTCATTCTGCATCCCACTGATGGACTGGGTTAAAGCTGCACTAAAGGCCTATCACTTTCCAAAGCAAGGGGGGAAAAAAAGCCACCCCACCACCCCTCCCACAGTGATACCCTCTAAAACAGAGATAAACACACTGCCTGCATGCCAAACTATGAAACAACCCCTGACCAAACTCTTGTGTCCAAGGTTGCTAGCAAACAGTTAACCTCCAAACTCATTCTGCATCCCACTGATGGACTGGGTTAAAGCTGCAGTAAATGCCTATCACTTTCCAAAGCAAGGGGGGAAAAAAAGCCACCCCACCACCCCTCCCACAGTGGTACCCTCTAAAATGGAAATAAACACACTGCCTGCATGACAAGCTATGAAACAACCCCTGACCAAACTCCTGTCTCCAAGGTTGCTAACAAACAGTTAACCCCCAAACTCGTTCCGCATCCCACCGATGGACTGGGAGAGTGAACTTGGATAAAGCAACCAAACGACTGGGAGCTACAACCAGTTCCAAGAACACTCCGAGACCAGAAAGCTCTGGCTGGGTAAGGTTTCAAGGTCTTGTCCACAAGGATCCACAATTAAAATTTCTTGTGCTAAAGTTTCATGGTGAAATAAAAACCCGGAGATTCCAACGCTTCCCCGCTCCCCCCTCCTCGCTCCCGCTCGCTGCTTACAATACAGCACGGTGGAAGGAACAGAAAACCTCCAGTATTTTGGCAATCAGCACTGCCCTCTTTTACATATTTCAATTCCATCTTTTGGAAGAGCTGTAAATCTCTCCTCCTGGCTCTTTTTCATTCATTCTTTTTTTTTTGTTTCTTCCCCTCCTCATCTGTCTTCAGCGAGCTTGGCTTTGAGATTGCAATGTTCGTGCTACTTGCGTGCATAAGAAATGATGCTTAAAGGAAAAGGAATTCGAGGCCTTTCTCTTCTTCTCTTCAGCTTTAAGAATCACAGAATCACAGATGGGTAGGGGCTGGAAGGGATCTTGAAAGATCATCCAGTCCAACCCTCCTGCCAGAGCAGGGTCACCTAGACCAGAGCAGACAGGAACGCATCCAAGCAGGTCTTGAATATCTCCAGAGAGGGACAGTCCACCTGCCCTGGGCAGCCTGTTTCATCACTCTCACACTGAAAGAATCTGGGATGCTCTGACCTATGCAGTGATAACCCAGCAGGGCTTCTTTCTTTTCTCACTACTGTATTTTTTCTAGTTTTATTACATTTTAGTCACAGGATCAGTAAATATTTGAGTTGGAAGGAGTCTTTAAAGGTCCTCTAGTCCAAGCCCCTGCAGTCAGCAAGGACATCTGCAACTAGAGCAGGTTGCTGAGAGCCCCAAACAACCTGACCTGGAATGGTTCTGGGATTCAGGCATCTCCCACCTCTTTGAATAACCTGGGGCAGAGTCTCACCACCCTCAACATTAGAAGATTCTTCCTCTCTCTAGTCTGAATCTCCCTCTTTTAATTTAAACAATCACCCCTAGTCCTGTCTCAACAGGCTCTGCCAAAAACTCTGTCCCCAGCTTTCTTATAGACCCCTTTTAAGCCCTGAAAGGCCACAAGATCTCCCTGGATCTCTTCTCCAGGCTGAACAACCCCAACTCTCTCAGTCTGTCCTCACAGCAGAAAGGTTTGTTGTGGCCTCCTCTGGCCCTGCTCCAACAGGCTCTGTCTCTCACTGTGTTTGGGATCTTGCTCTCCCCTCCTTGGAGCTTCACAGGTGTCCTTGCAAGCAAACCCTGTGCAAGTGGTCTGAGCAATCAAGCAATACTTTAAAAGACCTGTGGCTCTTAATATTCAGGATTCCTGAGCAGAAAAAGTAAAAACTAAACCCACCTTCAACTTTAAGGATTAAAATATCTGTTTTCTTCCCATTTATAGAGTGATGAAACTTGAATGCTCTCAAAACATGGCCTTTAATGCTGATATTGGCCTTGTACCTAACAGCTAGACAGGAGCTGTTGATAAAATTTCTTCTTTTGTTTCAGATAAATGTCAAGAAACAGAAATTGCTTTTATTTATCTGCCAGAAATGGTCTCCATTAAACTTCCAATGGGAAACTCTTCTGCAATGCACGATGTAGATGAAGAGAGAATGACTCATCTTCCCCCCAGTTCAGAAAGCAGGGTCAGGATAACCCCATGGGATGTTAGACAGTAAATTTCAAGTCCCTCATTGGCATAATTTGGACTGGTGTCCTCAAAAGTTCCTTTCTGTGCCTCAGTCTCACAGTATCACCAAGGTTGGAAGAGACCTCACAGATCATCAAGTCCAACCCTTTACCACAGAGCTCAAGGCTAGACCATGGCACCAAGTGCCACGTCCAATCCTGCCTTGAACAGCTCCAGGGATGGCAACTCCACCACCTCCCTGGGCAGCCCATTCCAGTAGCCAACTCTCAGCAGTGACTGCCCTGGAGTACAAATGCTCTCCAAATGCTTCTCAACCTGCTGTGTTTTGAGGAAGGTAGAAGCAGTGTCCTTTCATAAGCAGACAGTTGCACTCTCACATTAGCTGTCTGTGGGATGCTCATTCCATAGCCTCATCCCTCTTTGGCAAGATCAGGAAGGTTTCTGGCCAGCTCAGTTACTAAGTGGTGGATCCAAGGTGTTTGGATTTGCCCTTGGCCTTTGCTTCCCTCTGACGTTCTCCCTGCTTCCCTTATTAGCTGTGTAATTTGGGAGGGCAGGAGTCCCTACAGCTGCAAGTGTCTTTGGAGATGGGATCATGACAACCCAGAGCTGGAAACTCAGCCTTTGATGGAAAGAAAAATCATTGTAGCCTGTTTCACCAAGCATGTAAACATGTGTTCTGATGATGGCCTTAAGAGTTGTCCTAATTTTAACCGTGTTTAAGCTTTGAAGCTTGCTTTTGACTTCATTTGGAACAGAAGCCTGTGGTGCAATGTGGAGGAACCTACCAGTGAGTTTGGTTAAAGAAACAGGATGAGGAGGTAGGAGAAATGAAATGACAATGGCTTGGACTATGGTAAAACAAGATGGGGTATGTGATGTTCAGAGAGCTCTGTACTGGGAAAAGAAACAGGACCATGCTGCTGTCTAAAATGACATTGACTTTTTAACTGCATCATTGCTGTAACTCCCTGTTCCTACACGTGGCATGTGCACTAGGACAAGAGGAAATGGCCTCAAAATGCATCAGGGGAGGTTTGGGTTGGAAAATTTCTTCACCAGAAAAGATGTAAAGCCCTGGAACAGGCCACCCTGGGAACTGAAAGAGTCACCATCCCTGGAGGCACTTAACAGCATGTAGATGTGGGGAACAGGCCACCCCGGGAACTGAGAGAGTCACCATCCCTGGAGGCACTTAACAGCATCTAGATGTGGGGAACAGGCCACCCCAGGAACTGAGAGTCACCATCCCTGGAGGCACTTAACAGCATGTAGATGTGGGGAACAGGCCACCCCAGGAACTGAGAGAGTCACCATCCCTGGAGGCACTTAACAGCATGTAGATGTGGGGAACAGGCCACCCCAGGAACTGAGAGTCACCATCCCTGGAGGCACTTAACAGCATGTAGATGTGGTGCCAAGGGACACGGTTAGAGGTGACCTGGCAATGTTTGGTTAACAGTTGAACTTGATGACCTTAAAGGTCTTTTCCAACCAAAATGGTTCTGTAATTCTAGGGTCTGAAGAGCTTGAGAAGCATCCCTTTTGAGCCTGTTTTCTGGAAGAACTGCATAGGTATGCTCAATGCCAGATGTGCAAACAGGCAGCTGTCTCTTCCCCTCTCTTGGAATCACAAGGTCCATAATGCCCATGTGTAGCTGAGGAGTACAAAATGTAATGATTTTAGAGCACCTACAAGCTTAGCTGACTCAGAAGGGGAAGGAGGTTTCCTCTTAACATCTCCACTGAAGCAACGGCTGCAGCTTGAATTCAGCCTTTTAGCAGAGATCAGAGAGCTCAGATGTGGTAGCAGAAGAACAGGCAGGATGCATTTGAGGTCCCAGATTTAACATCAGCCAACCTTCTATTGCATACCTGAAGAAATGATGGGATCCATCTGACTTCTACATCCGAGCTTATTGCACTGTGCTCTCCAAAGTCACTGCTCCAAAGTCACTGTGCTCTCCAAAGTCACTGCTCCAAAGTCACTGTGCTCTCCAAAGTCACTGCCTCCAAGAAGCATCAAGCACAGTACTTATCTCATCTTTGAGCAGAATCCTGCAATAGGCCCAAGGAATCATACCCTAAACAACTAAACAGTGGATGTAAAGGAATTCTAAAGTCAGTTTGAGATGTAAACAATGAAAGTTTAATGTGACTTGAGATACATTTCTTCTTGTGAATGAATCTACCTCTCACCCCTTCCCTTTTGTCTTTCACATCCTCCATCAAGGGTATCTGCATGTAGATAGAGCTTCAAAACTCAAGGGAAGAGCTGATGCTACCAACCTTATTCTCTGCAGCAAACAAGACTTCCACACCAGTCATAGCAGAGCTTTACCTAATCTGGCTCCCTCCCACATCAGCCACATCTTCCACAGCTGGTGTTTTCCACTCTGCTTCCCTCTGGGTGGGGTTTATTCCCAAAAGAGGATAATCAAGACTTTCCAGCCTTATTTCCCAGCTGCATTTAGACCTTTCAAGTTTATAACAACTCAAAACAGTTTCCAGGTCTTTATCAGAGCTTCTTCTTGTTTACAGCCACACTTCAAGGTAGCAGATCTTTCAAACCACCCTACAAAGGAATTTTGCTGCCCAAAATCACTGCTACCCATCCAGTAATCTCCTTCTCTCTTAACTCCCAGCAATCACTAGGACTGAATTTACAACCATGCCTTTATATGACTGATGTCAAGAGGCAAGGATCATTCACCACCCTTCCGTGGGAAACTGATGCATCCTCCTGTGGAAGCAGAGAGTCCAGATGCAGTGATCCTGTTGCCTTAGTGAAGAGTTTTCCTTCATTCTCATAACTCCTTAGTAAAGTGTCAGTGAGCCTTTTGGATCATCCTGTGAAATGAAGAGATTAACTATCCTAGGAACGGGGAACAGTTTCAAAATCAAGCCTATGGACACGGACAGAAATGAGCTTGTAATGCTGGGGTAGGGGATGTGCTCCTCGGGTCTAAATCTGTGCTTTTTTAGCCAGCATTTTTACTCATTTTACTCATACAGCCAGGACTGGGTGAGGCAGCAAAGCATCTGCAAGTCTTACAATTCTGTACTGAATAACATGACAGCAGGCACCTGTGGCCTGGCCTAGGTGATCCTGTTTTGGCAGGGGATTGGACTAGGCAATATCCAAAGGTCTCTTTCAACTGATAGCATTCTGTGATCTCTCTGCCTTCACAGATTCACAGAAACATCCAAGTTGGAAAAGACCTTCAGGATCACCAAGTCCAACCTTTAACCCTACTCTACAAGATTCACCTTAAACCCTATCCCTAAGCACCACATCTAGACAACCCTCAAACACATCCAGGGTCAACCACCTCCCTGGGCAGCCCATTCCAGTGCCTACAATTTGTTTCATGTGAATTAAGCACTGTAATATTTCTGCTCAGGGTTTGTGACCTGGCTATTTCTCAGACCATGTAGTGTGCTGAGGAGTCCTACATGCTAGTTTGAAGCAGGTTTTAAGCTTCCTCAAGGACCCAAACTCAGACATTAGACTCAAGGATATAGAAAAACACTTATGTGTGGCCACTATTGTGTGGTTTAGGGCACTTTGTGGAGGCTGAGGAAAGCTAAACTGCCATGTAGGTGTCAGTTATATTCCCAGCAGACCTGATTTCTTCATCATTTTCTCCAGTTATGTGACTCCAGGACTCTTTTGCTTTACCTGGGGAGGCAACTACACCTGAGCCAGGTCTAAGCATGGTGCAAGCTCCTTAAAGAGCACAGCTGAGTCCAAGACAGCAATCACAGCTCTCTTCTAAGGTTACTGTCTTTGTATGCCTGGCATGGAGAGCCTATTAGGAAGGTAGCCAATCGTAGTATTACATGTGCTGTTCGGCGCAGAAGAATTTACTTTGCTTTCTCTTGTTTCTCTAGGAAGTAGCCACAAATGTCCAGTGTAAGGTTACTGGGCCCACACCAAACTTTATCAGATTTTAGCAGCTATTCCTGGAATTACAGATTGTTTTGTCTTTTTGAACTGAAATGACAGGAGCTCAGGTGTCAATTTTCATATCGGGGGCTGTTTTTTTTTTTTCCCTAGGGCTGCCTGGGGAGTTCAGACTTCACTAAGAGGCCAAAATGAGAAGTAAAAGCTTGGAGAATATGGGATTTGTTTTTTTCCTTGGTGATAGAGCAGATTTTTTTTTCATAGAATCAACCAGGTTGAAGAGACCTCCAAGATCATCCAGTCCAACCTAGCACCCAGCCCTGGCCAATCAACTGGATCAAAGAATCATAGAATCAGCCAGGTTGGAAGAGACCTCCAAGATCATCCAGTACAAACAAGCACCCAGCCCTGTCCAATCAACTGGACCATAGAATTATAGAATCAACCAGGTTGGAAGAGGCCTCCAAGATCATCCAGTCCAACCTAGCACCCAGCCCTGGCCAATCAACCATCCTGCAGCTCCGCTGTGGTTCCCCTGTTTGAGAGCAGCAGGGACAACCTCCCATGCTCAGAGCCGGGGCAGAGATTTAGCAAAGCCATGGGGATGGTTCAACACCCAAGAGAACCTGAGAACAAAGTTCATTCCTCAGGCACAGACTCTGTTCACAGAACTCTCCTGGCAGTGCGGAGACCTTCTGAAAGGCAGACACAAAAGTTTCCACCAGGTTTGGGGCAAAGGCCTTTAAAGTTCACAGTTAAATAATTGTTTTGGTCTTTTGTGTAAAGCAAAGCAAATCTGCTGTCACAGTCTCACAGTATTATCAAGGTTGGAAGAGACCTCACAGATCATCAAGTCCAAGCTGTTACCACAGAGCTCAAGGCTAGACCATGGCACCAAGTGCCACGTCCAATCCTGCCTTGAACAGCTCCAGGGACGGCGACTCCACCACCTCCCTGGGCAGCCCATTCCAGTGTCCAATGACTCTCTCACTGAAGAACTTTCTCCTCACCTCAAGCCCAAACTTCCCCTGGCACAGCCTGAGGCTGTGTCCTCTTGTTCTGGTGCTGGCTGCCTGAGAGAAGAGAGCAACCTCCTCCTGGCTACAACCACCCCTCAGGTAGTTGTAGACAGCAATGAGGTCTGCCCTGAGCCTCCTCTTCTCCAGGCTAACCAACCCCAGCTCCCTCAGCCTCTCCTCGTAGGGCTGTGCTCGAGGCCTCTCCCCAGCCTCGTTGCCCTTCCCTGGACACGCTCAAGCATCTCAATGTCCCTCTTAAACTGGGGGGATTTTTTTTTTAATAAACAGCTGTCTTTTCATGTGAGGAAGTTAGTTGTGAGTCAGAGACACTAACCAGGACTGGCTATAATACTGTGTTGGAGAAAGAGAGCAAAGCACTGCAGGTGCTGGCAGTGTCTTTGTGTCAGTCAGGTGTTTCATGGCAGTGGTCTCTATAGCAGATCTACCCCAGCAAGGTGGAACTGTTCCCCTTTGCTCCTTCATTACAAAGTCTGTGCACAAGGCACCCAGCACACACTGATTCTACCAGCCAAACCTCTCTGCAACTGCCAGAGGAAAAGCAGAGGATAAGACTTCACTTCATATTGGAAGGGCCTCAGCTTTTCCTTTTCTGATACTGATGCAATTAACTCCTCCTCTATACCTCCTTGCACCTGAGCTTGTGTGATGGTTTGGGTGTTACCTGCCCCCTCCACTTAAGAAAATCACCCAGACTAGGCTCATTCAATCTGGAAATCGAATGAAGCTTTATCTTTACAGCTTAGCACATGATACAAGCAGATCTTTGCAGTTACAGATAGAAATAGACAACTTAAAAAGTAATACAGAAACACAACAGCCCTCCCAGAAACCAGAGGGGCTCCCAACCACCCTTCCACCTTCTTCCCACCTCTCTACCTTTCCCCAGACCTTGCCTTATGCTTAAGGTGAGTTTGGAGGGTCGGCCAGAGGGGTTAGGAAGCAGAAGGATTAGTCACACAGATGGTTAGAGAGAGAAGTTCATGCAGCTCCAGAGACAGAGAGCAATTTAACTGCATTATCTGTGTTTATGTTCTTGTTCTTATCCATCTCAGCAAGCCTATGAGTGCAGCAGACATCAGCACTGTTTCCTTTTCACAGCCTATCATCTAATTCCTCTCACCAAAATATCCCAGCTAGGCTCAAACCAGCACAGCTTGGATGTCCTGTCTCTGTAGTAGAGCATCCTGCTTTCTTCTTTACTGTGGTCCTAGTATGCTAAATGAACCTTTTTGGCCTGAGTCATGGTTTGGATGTATCTGTGTCCAAAGTCAGGTGGAATGAAGTTTTGAGCAAGCTGATCTAGCGGAAGATGTCCCACCCGTGGCAAGGCAGTTGGAACCAGATGATTTTTAGCTTCCCCTCCAATTCAAACTCCTCTAATCATTCTATGACCATTCAATGATCCATGACCAGGAGAGTGCAGACATAAAACAGGTACACACTAGGTTGTGGTCCTTAGGTAGCAATGTGAGTAAAGGGGTACTTACAGATTCCCAGCACACATCCCTCGTTGCTCTGAGCCCTTTCTTGCCATGTGTGATGCATCAAGGACCTGTGTGGTGCGTTTCATATTTAATTCTGTGGTTTGCATGAGCACAGAACCTCAAATTTCCAAGTTTTCTTCTGCTTTGCCAATCTCTGTAAAAGATATGAAATGCAAGGTACTGGTTTCAATGTGGCTCACCTTAAATTTCAGGTCAAAGGAAGATGGAACTCATTTTACAGTTGAAAAGTTGACATAGGTTGGGACATGGAGTAGAACTCTCCTACTTGTAACTGTTTAACCTTTGAACATAGAATCATAGAATCAACCAGGTTGGAAGAGACCTCCAAGATCATCCAGGCCAACCTAGCCCCCAGCCCTATCCAGTCAACCAGACCATGGCACTAAGTGCCTCATCCAGGCTTTTCTTGAACAGAGCAGGAGAGTTATGTCTGTTGAAAGCAGCTGAGTTACGTCTTCAGAGGTCTCTTCAGAGAATCATAGAATATCTTGAGTTGTAAGGGACCTTTAAAGGTCCACCCTCCCTGCAGTCTGCAGGCACATCTGCAACTAGAGCACATTCCCCAGAGCCCCAGACAACATGACCCAGCATGGTTCCAGAGTCTGGGCATCTACTACCTCTTTGGAAAACTTGTCCCAGGTCTCACTACCCTCAGTGTAAATTATTTCCTCTTTTGAGGCCAAATCTCCATCTTTTAGTTTAAGCCCATCAGCCTTGTCCTGTCACAACAGGCAGTGCCAAACAGTCTGTCTCCAGCTTCTGATCAGCCCCTTAAGTCCTAAAAGGCCACAATAAGGTCATAGAATCATAGAATCAGTCAGGGTTGGAAGGGACCACAAGGATCATCTAGTTCCAACTCTCCTGCCATGGGCAGGGACACCCTACCCTAGAGCAGGGTGGCCACAGCCTCATCCAGCCTGGTCTGTAGCCACCTTTGCTCTTCTACAGGTCTCCCTGTAGCCTTCTCTTCTCCAGTCTGAACAACCCCAGCCTCACAAAAGAGGGTTTTCAGCCCTCTCATCATTTTTGTATCCTCCTCTGGAGCACTCCAGCTCTATGACCCTCCTATGCTAAGGACTCCAGGAAGAGAGGACCCTTCCTTTTGAAAGAAATTAGAGCTGGACCTGAAACCAGCAATGCTCCTAATGGATAAATTGGACTTGAAAGTGGGATGCAGCTGGCCCATGTACTATGGAGCAGACTGTACTTTGGGAAATGTGAGTGAGGATGGTCAGAAGTGATGCCCCTTGGTTTAGGGAGCAATCTCACTGCTCTGGCGCTGGGATGACCTCCAACTATTTGGGCTGCCTCAGTTTATTGATTGCTGGTTTCAAATTTGTCTCTTTCTTTCTCTCTCTTTCTTTCCATCTTTCTTTCTTTCTTTCTTTCTTTCTTTCTTTCTTTCTTTCTTTCTTTCTTTC